>JXCR01146638.1:413313-446690 GCA_002079205.1 Phalaenopsis hybrid cultivar
GGCTCGAAATTGAATTGTTAAAATTAAATTGAAAAAATTAGATGTTGAGTGTTAGATTCGAACATGGGTCAAATGTATGCAAAAAAAGTCACATAACCACATGAGCTGTTATGATTTAAACTTAGATATAAATATATATAATATATTATTATATAAATAATATATGTAATATATTATTATATAAATAATTATTTATTTTTTTATTTCGAGCTAAAATGAGCCGAACACGAGCGAACAAAGAGCTGTTTGTGTTCGGCTCGTTCACAATTCGAGCTTTAAATTCTTGTTCGTGTTTGACTCGTTTACTTAATGAACGTGCCGAACACGAGCTGAACACGAGTTGTTCGCGAACAACGAGCTTTTTTGACAGCCCTAGTTTCAGGTGCCAACAATGAGTTATTTTCAAAATTTGAGTTTGAACAACTATTGGGTGATGTGGTTGTTAGAAGGTTTCACGGCTTAAGGAGAGCTTGTACTGATGTGGTCTCCGTAACCTGACTATAATGATAGACATATTGAATGTAAAAGCATAAAATTACTAGAAACCCAAGAAGATAGAGCACTTCCAATATATGTAAGTTTTTGTAGCCATTAGAATGTAATCTAGTCAATAACTCAGAGCATCTTAAAGTGGCATTAATTTTAAAAGACAATTAAATAAAAATATTTGAAAGGAGGAAAGCACAAGTATCCAAATTCAAAAAATGCAAATATCTCATTGGGATTCAGAAATGAATACTTTGAAAGAAGTTTAAACTCATCAAGGACACCTACACAAGGTTCCAATTACTCCTTACTAGTTGCTAGCAGCTCATCAATCGTGGGCATCTAATCATGTCGTAGAGAATGTAGTGTTGCTCCATTCATTCAACTTAGTCAATACATTATATGAACTTGGAATAATCAGGATTATCATAACCATCTCACTAGAAATCATCCATGAATCCATTTAAATTTCAATTATATTTGCATAAGCATAAACCATTAAATGAACAGGAAGAAACATTAATCAAACTTGCACTTTTTAGAGCTGCCAATCTTGCACCTATAGCATATAGTAAGCATAAGCCACCAATATTTGTTTCAGTATGGTGTATGCATTTGAGGCTAACCAGCATTGTGTTGAATTTCTTGACCACCTTGAAAATGATGGTACTTCTTGATGTTTTTCATAAATGAAGCATATGGATTATATATTCTATATTAGAAAATACAAGCATTAGTGCCTCAGCAAAGCACTTTTCCACAGCTGAAGAAACCCGAATGGCTCAACTTCACACTCAAAAAATAAAGCTTGAATCCTTAAAAGACTTGCACATGATCTCTTTGACTCTAACTCAATAACTACTGATATAATCATAAAGAGCTGTTCAGGTTTTAATAATAACTCAATAAAAGATCCAAAGATGAATATAATTTGAAATTTAAATATGAAAACTTGGTAATATTTGAATATTTTCAAGAGAGTATGAATAATTTAAATCAAAGCAAGGTCAAACCCAGCTCTGATGAATTTTAACACTTGCCGAGAGTTTCCTACACGAGTTTAGGGAAAGTCTACTAGGAAAATAATCATTGCTGTCATTTTAAGAAGGCCTAAATATTTAAATTTTAAGAGACATGCAACAAGAAACACAAGATGTCTATAGCCAACTAGAAAGTCATTAATATAGCCCGAGACATATAAAGAATCTTTAAAATATGTGATGAGTGCCATCACATTCAAAAGTGATGTGAGATTATTGAATTATATTTAAGAAGCTTCACGATTAATGTAACAACTCACTTGTAAGTATCATTAATTAAACTAAATAGATTGTCATGTGCTAACTGTCTGGACAATTATACCTTCATATGAGGCAATGAAAACTCTTATTTACTTTCTTAGTTACAAATGTTTTACTTTGAATGTCTATTTAGCTAATTTTTAACAATATATTGTATTTGATGGCCCCCCAAAGTGCCGGTTATATTGACACCGAGGCAAATATAGGAAGCTTCAATTTTTCTTAGTTCAGGTGATTAACAATAAGCACACATCAAGGCTCTAACTTTCTATGGGCAGCCATTATAAAGAAAAAATAGTAATAACTTTATTTCTATCACTAGTATTAATTTTAATACCAAAATTATTAACAGAAGACATTAATCAATGAAAATGTCGACATTTAAAGAAATATATTAAGAGTTTGACTCATCAATTGTCTATCAATATAATCATCAAGTTCATTTGTACATCCGCTTGTACCAATGAAGCTTGGGTAATGGGGCCCAACCATTTCATGATAATCCATAAAATTAGTCTTGCATAAATTTGATGAATTTATGGCTTTACCTCAAATAGGATGCATTGAGTCACACATGTAGGCATGAAAATATGAAAGAAAATTTAAATAGGCATTTAAATAAAAAATATATATTTTAAACTAAAGAATATTTGCATGCATACAACTCAACTTATGTATAATTTCATATAGTGTACCTAAACCTTTTTTTTTTATCCATGTTTTCTAATTACTTGTATGAAAAGATTCATTCTACATTTCAAAAACATTGACAAATAATGCTCATATTCATGAGTTTTGTACATGGATTCATTCCACATTTCATATATATGTTATCTAATTACTTGGATGTACTTGTTGCAAGCCCAACATTTATGTTTTACTCAACCGAAACATACCACTACATTAAAACAGCCACATAAATAAATAGAGACATGAAAATGTGGAAAAAGATTTGAGTAAGCATCTAAATAAACATTTCTTTCAACTTATATCCCGACTAAATAAGGAGCGAGCCTTATTAAAAAAAAAACTTGCATATCAATTGATCTATCCATTTCAATGTATTTACTTATCTTTAACATATGATATGTAAAATACATTACTTATGAAAATAATAATTAAACTATAAAATCGAAGAAAAAAATGAGCTCAAATAAATCTTTCTGACAAAAGGCAACTCTTATCTAGGAATGCGACAAAATGCAAGTTCATATGCAAAAAAATCACTACATTAGTTCTGACGCATAGAGACACATAGCCATCAAGTTAAGTCCATAAATTAAATTAAAAGAAGAATATAGTATCTCTTAAATTGCTGAGTTCTCTGAGCAAATAGGTAGATCAACATAGAAATCATGCATCAAAGTAATAGAGGTAAGACAACAATTGTTCAGATATGTCCAAGCATATAAAAATCAAGCATTGAACTTATAAAATATCACCGAAGATCAACTACTGAGATGATTGTTGACTTTATCGTTTCTTTTCCATTCCAATAATGTCTTCTCCCTGCCATTGTCGTTGCATTAATCTCCTTTTCCTCACAAGAGACACATTCCTTTATCCTTATTTATATCTTCTTTAGTTGATGGAGGCCTCTCGACTTGGGTCATACTTTGAAGCACTCTGATTTTAAGAGTCCAACATTGGGGTGATCACCCTTCCCAAAGCCTATGGCTTGACCCAGCTAAGACCTTTCCCATTTGAGGATCCTGATATCACTTCGGCTTATTAGATGAGTCTGAGAATTTAATAAAGTAGGAACTCATCTGTGGCCATAGCAAAACGCATGACTAACAAAGCCAAAAGCTAATCTAGTTCATTATTAATCAAACTTAGGCCAAGATTTTAACCTCATAAATCCTTAGGCCACCCTAACTCTCCATGAACCTTCAAAAATTTAAGAGACCCTGCGCGCTATCGAGGTCCAACATCAGACAACCCAAACAATCAAGTTGATAGCCCTACCCAACGAGCACCTACCCTGCGCAACTTTTTGGGTCAATTTGATGTTAAAATTAATCTATCAACATATGATATCCCTTTTTTTTGACGTGATCTATTGATTATTTTTCTAAGCACCTACCACAAATATCCCTTATTGACACAATATTCACCACTTGACAACTAGTCTTAGCATTTACCAACTTGGCAACTTCTTTCCCTAAATACCACTATTTTAAAAGTTAAAATACTCCAAAGTATTTTTTATGTCACCTGAAAAAATTGGGTGCAAATGTATAAATCGAGGTTTTTGTTGTTAGATATGTAAAAACATATGAATTGGGTGGAATGTATGCAAATGCTTCTAACATATTATACTTGTAGGCATGCAACCTGGTAAAATAGATGTTTCTCATTTATGTGCTGTGTAACCCAACTCTCATGGGAGGAAGAATATGGAAAAGGAGTGAAAGGTAGCCTGATTCTAGCAAAATCTCCTATTAGTGGCCTCCTATCTTGGAAAGGATAAGAAAAAAAAAATCTCTCTCACAAAATGTTTAATGTTATTCTATTTTAAGTTCAAAAATCATTTAAATGATAACCTTTTTATCCAACATGCTATAAAATATATATCTTTTTACGTATCAACACCTAATTTTCATATATATATATATATATATATATATACATACATACATACATACATAGATACATACATATATGAAAATTAGGTTTTTGAGTTAAAGTATACGAAATAGGTGGAACATATCTGAACTTGAACCTTGCTCGAATTTATGTTTGGACTTGGTTTTATTTTCATTCAAATAAGAACTTGCTAGGTTTCAATCTTAAACTTTGTGAAATTAGTTAAAACCTTGTTTGATTAAAGATTTGAACTGAGATTGAACTTTATGCATGACCATGACGCCAACCTCTCTTCTCTTCATATTTTGCTCGCATTGATAGCCTCCACCACGAGCTCTTGTCCCAAATCATTTTTCTTTTTTCACACTTCCCCCATTGTGCACATCTTTCACATTTGTGCGCCGCTTGTCTTGTTAACACCATCCCCAAAGTAGTTACCAATGTGATCACTTCTTCCCCCATAAGTCTCGTCAATCCAAATTCAAGTGAGCTTTGATTCATGTAGCTCAACTTCTCCAAATTCAATTCCATTGCAAGCTCTGATTTTTCTCTGTTAAATTTAGGCAGCCACAAGATCTAAACCAAGTTGATGCCTTATTCAAATTTGGTTAAAAAGGATTCGATCATAGGTTCAAATGGCGTATGAATTCAAATTATTCCTAATTAAATTTGCTACAATAAGTAGTACATATTTAATAAGAATTTATATTTTGATTTCAAATGAATTTTTATTCTTGCTACATGCAATATCATATTTATGTAAATAAATAAAAAAACACAAGCATAATTTCACAGAGCGCTATTTGCAAAACTATCACACTCTTGCATTCATTTTTGAGTTCTCACTTATATTCTAAAATCCATTAAAAATTTTCAATTATTTTCCTTTAATAGAAGTTTATTAATTTTAATCATGTCACGTATTATATATTAGAAAAATAAATATTTGATAAATATAAAATTTGCGCGCTTGATACTTTTGCATCCCTGCATCACCTTCAACTCGACAAGTCTCAACCACAAGGGAAGCTTTCAATATGCGACAATGGCTCCCTCCCTCTGCTCCTCAACTATTCTTCTCCACAAGCCCTCTTATCTGTATCTGAGCGGTGCACGCCGGCGAAAGTCACCGTTTCCTGCGAACGGCTTTTTCCGTTGCCAGCGTGGGAATCCTGGCTCTTCGCCCGGCGATGGACGCTCCAATTCGGAGAATGCGGTGCTTCGCGTTGCGTGGTACGGCTCCGAGCTACTGGGTATCTTCGCGTCTTTCTTTCGGCCCACTTCGGTGCAGGAAGAGCTCGCCAATGTTGTTGACGACGGCTTGGGGATTCCAGATCGGGGTCGAGTGGTCGAAGCCATTAAGGATGACTTCCGGCGTTCGTATTTTGTTACAGGTTTTCAATAATTATGTCTATTCTCTTACCAGATTTCCGTATAATGGTTTGTCCCTTTTGGCATCGATCGTCGGTGCAAAATGACCTTTGTTTGGCATTTCGAAAGCGATGATATATATATTTTTTTCCTTGCCGACAAATTGGCAGGGTTTTTACGATTAGGCAATAGGTTAGATTGAAATNTAATAATTATGTCTATTCTCTTACCAGATTTCCTTATAATGGTTTGTACCTTTTGGCATCGATCGTCGGTGCAAAATGACCTTTGTTTGGCGTTTCGAAAGCGATGATATATATATATATTTTTCCTTGCCGAAAAATTGGCAGGGTTTTTACGATTAGGCAATAGGTTAGATTGAAATCCTGTTGCTGGCAAATAATTTGAATTTTAACAGGCGCAGGGTGGAGTGTTTGTCCCTGTTGTCCTCATGAAGCTGATTTATCTTTACTCGGCATGTTTATATAAGGTTAGCCAAGATTACTTGCAATAGGTTGGTGCTTAAATTTGAAAGAAACCAAATAGTTTGGCTACCCTCACTACTGTTGAAATACACGTGGTGTTAGGAGTGTGGAGCAAAGGGAATTAGGGTGAGGCATAATAGTCTAATGATCAAATTTAATTTTCATGCTAATGGACTAACACTATGAGTTAGGGCCAATTACTACTATTGCTAAACTATATTTTTTAGAAATCCAGCATATGCCAAAATCGAGTACTCTTGTTGGATCCTAATTTGTTCGTGGGGTGACGACACTCAAACAACAACACTTAGAGCAAAGTGAGAGAAATTGGATAGAGAGTGAAAAATGAAGGAAAGAAAGAGCTCTAGAGAGAGCTGCTTTTTGAATTTAATTGCTCAAGGAAAGAGTACGGAGAGTATGTAGCTAGATATTTGGAATAATTCAATTATGATCCCATTCTCATCTCTGACTTTTTATGCATGACCCAGTTCAGACGTTTAAAATTTTCAAGGTTGGAATATATGGTCGAACGATAAATTCAATTTAAGTTTCAATTTATATCCCTATCATTAATGATGCAAATAATTAAATGAACCAATAACGACTAAAATTTAAAATAAGTTAAACTAAAACAATTGAACATACATTTTTTTTTCTTGTTTGAATTTGTCTTCTATAATTAACTTATCTTTTTATCACATATTTTCCAGTCCAATGCTCAAATTTGAAATGTTGTTCTAATTCATTATGATATATCATCAACTTAATGAATACTCGTATCTTTAAAATTATAGTATCCTAAAATAAATATAAATAACGTGCATGTTTGTCAAATATAATGAATCAATATATAATTATTTAACAATTTATATACTAAAAATGATCATTTAAGAAGTTTAAAAAATATTTAATTACGTAGAATGTTATATTATTTATTCTAAATCACTTGCATCCATCTTATGAACACCATATAAAAACGATCTCTCATTTTTTGTCGATACACCCCTCTTCTATTCAACGAGGTATAAATATGTATACTATTGTCGGCACCATGGAGTTTAGGTTTTATTTTTTACTATTGTTCGGTTAAAGGAAAATCATCAATGGGTGTGGGTATATTAGCATCCTTGGTAAGTAATATAAGAAAGTAAATTCCATCAGTCATCATGTACATACAACCGTTCTATATAAATTATTTTATTTACATTCCACCTACCATTGAATATATTTTTATAGTTAGTTTCATATAGCATAACATATGTAATTGAAATATAGAAGTAAATTTATATCAGTCACTTCAACTTGATCAATTTATATAATGAAAAAATGATGATTTAATTTGCAATAATATTTGATTCAATAAATATCAAAATCAACTATGTATTTGGATTAGAAGAAATAATAATATTATCATAGCTTAGAAATATGAATTCTCACTTCAATCTTTAATGATTAAGTATTATTTTTTGTTCTTGATCTTGTCTTCAATTCATTAGATTATTTTCGACTATCAACATACTTAAATAATAAAGTGTTTATGAAATTATTTATTTGAGATTTTACTTTTTAATTAATTTATTTTTTATTTATCTTAGTCCACTGATNTAAATATGAATTCTCACTTCAATCTTTAATGCTTAAGTATTATTTTTTTTTCTTGATCTTGTCTTCAATTCATTAGAATATGTACGACTATCAACGTACTTAAATAATAAAATGTTTATGAAATTATTTATTTGAGATTTTACTTTTTAATTAATTTATTTTTTATTTATCTTAGTCCACTGATATTTGTCAATGTTTTGAGTAAATAGATTGAATGCATTTTTTTTTGCTTTCATTCCAATAAATAATTGTCTGTACATTCTATTTTAGGTACATGGTAAAGTGTGCAATCTATTTTAGGTAGCTTATTAATACATATCCGTAATCTAAATATTCAACAAAAAGAAATAATCTATGCAATTAAAATAAGGAATTTAATGCATCAATGCAAAGAAGGAAGCTCTTAATTCTNATAATACATATTCGTAATCTAAATATTAAAAAAAAAGAAATAATTTATGCAATTAAAATAAGGAATTTAATGCATCAATGCAAAGAAGGAAGCTCTTAATTCTGCTCGATTTTATTTACCCCCCATAAATTGATGCTGACTGATCAAGAAGCATCAATTTGTCAACGAGAAACTGATGACTTTGTTGATAGAGTGACTTAGTAAATATGTCGGTTGTTTGAAGTTTAGATGAGCTATGAGGAAGAGAAATAACACCATTATCATAGACTTCTCGAGTAGAATGATAATCTATTTCAATGTGTTCGTGCACTCATAAAAGGTAGGATTAACAATAATCTGGATAACACTAGTATTATCTGCATAAAGAGAAGTAGACTCAATTTGAAGAAAACCAAGCTCAGACAACAAACCTCGAAGCCAAATGATCTCAGAATAGGCTGAGGGCCTAACGCGATATTCAGACTTAGTAGATGACTTAGACACTCAATCATTTTTCTTACTCTTCCAAGAAATTAAAGAGTTGTCGAGAGATATATACTAGCCAGTAATAAATTGATGTGTGTCAAAACAACCAACCCAATCAACATTACTATAAGTTGTTAAGAGAGTAGTTGACTCTGTTGAAAAGAACAAGCCACGATGTAAAGTACCTTTCAAATACTTAACAATACGTTGAACTGCAGCTAAATGAAGATGTGTCGGTGCCTGCTTAAATTGACTAATTTGTTGCACAACAAATGCAATACCAAGACGTTTGATGGTTAAATAATTGAGACTCCTAACAAATTGTTGATACAAAGATGGATCAGAGAGGAAGTCGCCATCATTTCGTTGATATCTAACATTCACTTCCAAATGAGCATCAACATGACAACCCTCTTGGAGTCCAACCAAAGCAATGAGTTCCTTAGTATAGTTATGCTGGTGAAGAAAAATACTCGTGGGAGAAGAGTGAACCTCAAGACCAAAGAAATAAGTTAGATCTCAAATTTTTCTTATGAAAAGAATCCTGAAGACGCTTCTGTAACTGAAACATCAATTGAGTATCAGATCCTGTGATGATAATATCATCAACATAGACTAATAACAACACAATTTCCTTATTAGTCTTACAAATAAATAATGAAGAATCATACTAATTTTGAATAAAAGAGAAGCTAAAAATAGTATTGAGAAACTTTTCAGACCAGACTCGTAGAGCTTGTTTCAAACCGTATAGAGATCGTTTGAGCTTACAAACATCCTATAAGGGTGTAGAAAATAAGCCTTAAGGAGTCATATAGATATCTTCTTTGAGGTCTCCATGTAAAAATGCATTCTTAACATCCATCTGTCGTAAGGACTAGCTTTTAGATGCAACAATAGATAGAATAAGTCGGACAGTTGTCATCTTAGCCACAGGTGCAAATGTATCTTCATAATTAATCCCATATTCATGTTGATTGCCCGCCCAAAGCTACCAATCTTGCCTTATATTTGTCAAGGGAGCTATCAGATCGTAGCTTAAGAGAATAAACTCATTTACATCCAACACGTTTAACGCTTGCAGGACATGAAACAACATCCCAAATGTGATTGTCTTGAAGTGTCTGAAGTTTCTCTTGCATGACTTTTATTCAAAAATTATGTTTAGCAGCCTAAAAATAATATGTAGGAACAATAGTATTAGTTAAAGTTGCAGAATAAACATATATATTCGGAGGACGAATGTGTTGAGTTGATCCTCGAAGAATCATTAGAGCATTTTCAGGAGCAGGGTCGGGAAGGACTGGAGATGAATGTGCCAGACATCACGCGTAGACAAGGTCAGGCTTGAATCGTTTATCAAAAGAATAATCATCAAAGTGAGGAAGTCTAACAGTGTCACATGTCGAAAGATGATGCTGAAAATAGTATTCATGTTCAAAGAAAATCATATCCCAGAGATACGTCATCGATTATTAATCGAATCATAACACAAAACTTTTATGATTAGGATTGTAACTCATAAAGTCACATCGAACTGACTGCACTCCTAACTTATGTCGTTCATGGACAAGTAAATGAACAAAACAAACGCATCCGAAGGTGTGTAGGATGTGTAATTAGGATGCTTACAAAAAATTCGATAATAGGGAGAATCACACTTCAATTGTTGAGACGGTAAGAGATTAATCAGATATATTGCTGTAGATAAAACTTTTGCCCAAAATTTAGCTGGAACAAAAGATTCTAACAACAATGCGCGTACCATATCCAACAAATGACGTTTTTTTTATTATGCAAATTCATTCTGCTGAGGTGTATAAGGACATGAACTTTGTGAGACATTGCTCTTACTATGAAAAAATGTTTGAAACTCATGAGACATGTATTCACCACCATTTTTAGTCCGTAAGGGTTTAATACAAGTGGAGAATTAAGTGTCAATATGGGTCACAAATGTTTTAAACACGGTAATCACTTCTGCTTTGGAATGCAAAAAATAGATTCATGTGAATCGACTATAATCGTCAATAAATGTCACAAAATACAAGTAAAAAACTGAGCTTCAATATAGGTCACAAAGGTTTGAAACACGATAAACACTTTTGCTTTGAAATGCAAAAAATAGATCCATGTGAATCAGCTGTAATCGTCAATAAATTTCACAAAATATTTATACTGAGCATGTGAAATAACCGGTATAATTCCCCAAACAACACTATGAATAATGCAAAATATTTATTATCACGACTGCCCAAAATAGGAAAAGATGTCTTACTTTTGCTCAGTTTACAGAAGAACAATTCACTAGTAAGCTTTTATCTGTATGACTAAAAACACCATTTTGTAATAAATGATTCCAAACAACATTGTTTGGATGCCCTAATCTTCTATGTCATATATCGACTTTATTTTCAACAACTGCAGAAGCTAATGCCAAAGTCCGAGCGATGAAAAGTTGTAATGTAAATAATCTGCCCACTTTAGGCCCCTTCACTATCACTTTCCCTTAACACGATCCTGCAAAATGCAACCATCATGAGAAAAGTATACGTCGTAATTATTATCCACCATTTGACCAACAAAAAGTAAGTTCGTAGATAATTTAGGAGAAACCAAGATATGTCGAAAAAAGGAGCTAATATCACAAACTGTTGTAATCGGAATATTATTTCCATCAACAACCTGAATATGTTGAGTACCAGTATATGGGCGTTATGTGTCAGTCATATTATTTTGTAACGCCAGAATCAACAAACCAAGAAGAAGGAATAGAAATAATAGTCTTGTCTTTCCCTTGAAGCCTAAGAACAAAAAAAGATAGAGAGAATCGTTTGTTGAATCATTTCTGGTGTGAGAACATATTGATTTTTGTCAGCAACTGTAGATGTCGAAGCTGAATTGTGAGAGTCGAATACCCCGGCATGAAGGACTTATGGTTTGCGATTTTGAGGACGTGTAGGACACTCCTTAATAATATGGTGATTTTTTTGCAATAATTGAATAATTTCTTGCTACATTGGCGAGCAATATGACCAAATTCTTTACAGCTGTAACATTGCTTTGTTTCCTTCCCTTGGGTCTGAGCGGCATATGCAACATTAACTATTCTGATGATTCACCAGCTACATTGATCGCGACTTGTGTCGCTATTCGTTGTTTATCGCACAGTAATTTACCGAAACATACATCCAAATAAGGAACTGGATCTCTATTCAGCAACCCAACCCGAGCAGTTTCAAACTCAGGTTCGATTTTCATCAAAAGCTGATCACGACGACTCACTTCATGAATAACCTGAAACTAGCTATGTTCTCCTTTGATACCTTAGCGTAGATAATGTCAAAGTATTCACTCAAATTTTAAAAAATTAGAATAATATTGCTCAATTGAGAGATTGTCTTGACTATATGTACTCATATCAAGTTACAATTGAAAACGTCTTGCAGTGTTATTTTGACTGTAGACGTGCTTTCAACCCATATTTCTTTAGTCATCCTAAACAATCGTAAATTGTTCACCATATGAGTCAATAGATCTCAAAATCCAAGAAACAATCAGAGTATCCTTGGCCTTTCATTGAACAAGATCTTTCGACTCTATAGTTGTTGGAGAAGACCCGTTAAGATGACCCCAAAGCTCCTTTCCTTTCAAAAACTTCTTGAGCTGAAATTCCCATACAACATAATTCTTTTCGATGAATCTGATAGTTAAGATTTCTAAAAATATTTTAAATAAAATTGTCGACGAGTGGCTGTAATAGTGTACGAAGAATAAAGATTGTTAAGCACTCGAGTTGGCAGGTTGTTTGGCACTGTACTGATGTTTTTCAGGTAGTAGGACTTCTTTCTGTTATTTAGCTGTAATTATTATGAAAACTGCATTTATTCGAATATTTTACATATATAAGAGCAAAATAAACTTTCTTATCAGATACAACAAAAACATAACAGATCTCTCAAACAGACTCCTGCTTCTTTATCAACAGCTTTCTGACAGCTCATGATAAGCTACTTCTCCAGGAAGCAGCTTTACAACTGCTTCTTAGAAAAACAACAACCGCCCTAAACGCACCCTTATTGTTTATACCCTAGGCTGTTGGTTGCACCCCTTTGTAGGGTGGCGACTCGCCCTCTCGATTAGTTAGATAGGGCAAGTCCGGTTTGTGTCGAAATGGTGTGGGCTCGTACCTTTTTAGATTACGAACTTGGGGATTTCTTTCGCCATATTCATTTGTTGCAACTCTTTGTAGAGGCAGCGATCCACACTTTATTGACTAAACTAACCAGACTTATGGTGAGTTCACCGTTAGCTGATAAGATATTATAAATCCCGTTATTTCTCTTATGCAAAACCCTAAACTAGACGGTGAGGTGTTAGGGCAGTGTCGGTGTCCCGCCGTCAATTAGGAGCATTAGGTTGCATTGAAAATAGTGTGCCGACACTTCCACCCTTGTGATTGGGATTTGCAGTGGATGGTGCCATGGTGCTGCCCTAATGTGGTCACCAATTTTATCTTTATATTTGGAGGTTATTAACACAATGTCACTTGCACTACTTTGTGGTGTTACCCCCCTGGAGGGTGGCCATCATCTTATTTGTTTGTGCATTATGTTTGAATCACTTCTTTTTTATTGTGTGTTTGCAATGTATGTATGACTTTGCATACCTTGCATTTCTTGCACTGTGTTATGTAGGTTATTGTCGCCATTGTAACTAGAGTAAACAGTGGTTGGCACCGCCATCTTTTTCTTTTCCAGTTGTTTCCGTTCATTTTTCTATTTTTTATTTTAAAATGAGTCGTCAGCTTGTCGATCGTCGTATACTTTCCTTATTCGAATAAATTTCCCTCCTAAATCATATCATTGATTCGAAGATGAGAAGAACCAAATAAGAAGAGACATACAACAAAATGACAAATAAGAGAAAAAATAAAATGTGGAGAGTCTATGTGCGATAAACCTCGTAAGGATATGTCAAGAATTTCCGCTCAAACAAGATTGGGCGGAGGCACCTTAAACCAATATCCACAAAAGAATTATTTACGTAGACTATCCATAACCAGAGAGTCAAGTGAATGTACTTGTTTTGTGGTCAAAAGCACTCCCAGAGGAACGTGTTCCTACTAGTTAATTACATCTTGGGGGATACCCAAGAATACTCTCGATAAAAGGTATTTCGCTTCATATTATCATAAACCTGGGGAATAATTAATCAAAGGAAGGTTATTCCATGTGGGAACAGTCCCGATGCTTCAAAGCTCATGCTAAGCCATCGGGCTGAGAGTGAGTCTCTTACATCCCAAATTGGTAGCGGCTAATCAACACACAGGGCTCAGATAATAATCTAAATCACCTTGACGGGCATATCCCAACATCAAAACGCGTCCGGGTCATAAGGGCAGATGACAAATTGTCGTATCCCAAATGGGCTGCAACTCATCGACATCAGACCATAAAAATGATATCGACGAAGTGAAATGAGCGACATGACTCAAAGGGGCTCAACAAAAGGAAGGTAGAGTGATCCTAAAAGGTAAATGTAACTGGGTCGGGGTACCACGAACCCGTGATCCACAGCTAGTAGGACCCTAAGTCTACTTGGTAGTGAAGGTAGTCGACCCAACACGTCCTGAAATCCCCGGTCAGCAATTCGTGAATTGCATCATTGGAACTTCGGTAGCCCTAAGATCAAAGGAAGGAAACTCTATCCTATGACTATAAACTGGAGCTAGAACCTCGGTAGCCCTAAGGTCAGAGGAAGAAAACTCTGTTCTATGATTACAAACTGGAGCTCCAAGTGGTGAGACTTATACCTGCCGAAATAACAAGAATGCCTCAAGAAAGAAGAGAAAGTGGAGGTTCAGCTACAAAGTTGGAAACGCTCCAAACAAAAGGACTTATACCTCGCATGGGTCGGGGAGCCTTCTAACACCCTAGGCGCACTAGACAACCACTTATATGAAGGTATGCTGGGCCTGTCANCATACTATTGTCGGCACCATGGAGTTTATGTTTTATTTTTTACTATTGTTTGGTTAAAGGAAAATCATCAATGGGTGTGGGTATATTAGCATCCTTGGTAAGTAATATAAGAAAGTAAATTCCATCAGTCAACATGTACATACAACCGTTCTATATAAATCATTTTATTTACATTCCACCTACCATTGAATATAGCTTTATAGTTAGTTTCATATAGCATAACACATGTAATTGAAATATAGAAGTAAATTTATATCAGTCACTTCAACATGATCAATTTATATAATGAAAAAATGATGATTTAATTTGCAATAATATTCGATTCAATAAATATCAAAATCAACTATGTATTTGGATTAGAAGAAATAAGAATATTATCATAGCTTATAAATATGAATTATCACTTCAATCTTTAATGCTTAAGTATTATTATTTTTTCTTGATCTTGTCTTCAATTCATTAGAATATGTACGACTATCAACGTACTTAAATAATAAAATGTTTATGAAATTATTTATTTGAGATTTTACTTTTTAATTAATTTATTTTTTATTTATCTTAGTCCACTGATATTTGTCAATGTTTTGAGTAAATAGATTGAATGCATTTTTTTTGCTTTCATTCCAATAAATAATTGTCTGTACATTCTATTTTAGGTACATGGTAAAGTGTGCAATCTATTTTAGGTAGCTTAATAATACATATTCGTAATCTAAATATTAAAAAAAAAGAAATAATTTATGCAATTAAAATAAGGAATTTAATGCATCAATGCAAAGAAGGAAGCTCTTAATTCTACCCGATTTTATTTATCCCCCATAAATTGATGCTGACTGATCAAGAAGCATCAATTTGTCAACGAGGAACTGATGACATTGTTGATAGAGTGACTTAGTAAATATGTCGGCTGTTTGAAGTTTAGATGAGATATGAGGAAGAGAAGTAACACCATTATCATAGGCTTCTCGAGTAGAATGATAATCCACTTCAATGTGTTCGTGCGCTCATGAAAGATAGGATTAACAATAATCTGGATAACACTAGTATTATCTGCATAAAGAGAAGTAGACTCAATTTGAGGAAAACCAAGCTCAGGCAACAAACCTCAAAGCCAAATGATCTCAGAATAGGTTGAGGGCCTAATGCGATATTCAGACTTAGTAGATGACTTAGACACTCAATCAATTTTTCTTACTCTTCCAAGAAATTAAAGAGTTGTCGAGAGACATATAGTAGCCATTAATAAATCGATGTGTATCAAAACAACCAACCCAATCAACAGTACTATAAGTTGTTAAGAGAGTAGTTGACTCCGTTGAAAAGAGCAAGCCACGATGTAAAGTTCCTTTCAAATACTTAACAATACGTTGAACTGCAGCTAAATGAAGATGTGTCGGTGCCTGCTTAAATTGACTAATTTGTTGCACAACAAATTCAATATCAAGACTTTTGATGGTTAAATAATTGAGACTCCCAACAAGTTGTCGATACAGAAATGGATCAGAGAGGAAGTCACTATCATTCCGTTGATGTCTAACATTCACTTCCAAATGAGCATCAACAGGACAACCCTCTTGGAGTCCAACAAAAGCAATAAGTTCCTTAGTATAGTTATGCTGATGAAGAAAAATACCTGTGGGAGAAGAGTGAACCTCAAGTCCTAAGAAATAAGTTAGATCTCAAATCCTTCTTATAAAAAGAACCCTGAAGACGTTTCTGTAACTGAGACATCAATTGAGTATCAGATCTTGTGATGATAATATCATCAACATTGACTAATAACAACACAATTTCCTTATTAGTCTTACAAAGAAATAATGAAGAATCATACTAATTTTGAATAAAAGAGAAGCTAAGAATAGTATTGCGAAACTTTTCAGACCAGACTCGTGGAGCTTGTTTCAAACCATATAGAGATCGTTTGAGCTTACAAACATCCTATAAGGGTGTAGAAAATAAGCCTAGAGGAGTCATATAGATATCTNACGAGGGCTAGGAGCAAATCTCTCATGCCTTGTATCTTAGTTCTAAATTTTATTTGATGTATACATCTATAATCAACTATGTATTATGCAGAGCCTAATCATCTTTTTCTTTTTCTGAGATCTGTTGCTCATTTATTGACGCTTGACCTTTTTATTTATATATTTTTGTTTGTTTATTTTTCTACTGTGTGGCTAGTTTCACCCGTTTTGATTGTGATTTNGATCTATAATCAACCATGTATTTTGCAGAGCCTAATCATCTTTTTCTTTTTCTGAGATATGTTGCTCATTTATTGACGCTCGACTTTTTTATTTATATATTTTTGTTTGTTTATTTTTCTACTGTGTGGCTAGTTTCACCCGTTTTGATTGTGATTTATTTAGGTTAACATTGTGCATAGTTTTTTTTGAGGATAGAATATTTTCTACAAAAAAATTTAACAGATTTATCTTAATAAAATTTAGGATTAAAATTGTATTATTTTAAAATAAGTTTTTTTTTTTAATTTTTTTATCTTTACTTTCCTACATTGCCCTCTGGGCTAGTTTAAAATGATTTTGCATGTATGGTTATATACCCAAACTAATTGGGCTTCCACAGTTAGGGACCAAGTAACATTGCATTCGTGTTGTATGTCCCGAGGGGAAGTAAATTTGCTGCCTCAACTCGATTGACCAATCATATATTTATATGCTTATGATATTGTCTAGTACAGTTTAAGGTGTTAAGAGGCTCTCTCGACCTAGACGGGAGTGTATGTCCTTTGTTAGGTGATACAACTCTGTAGCTGAGTCGTTTGTTCCTTTTCCACTCTGTAGGCGTATTCGTTATACTCTTGACAGGTGTAAGTCCAATCTCTTTCTTTCTGTTCGAGTTGAATCATAGGAGTTTATACATCTATTTCTCGTGACTTTAAGTCTATTGAATTACTTTCGACAACATAATACATGGGTTACTGACGAGTAATTCATTGTCATGTTGGGCCGACTACTCTCGTAACTTAGTAGATTTAGAATCGTAATGGCATGAGATGACAAATCCATGGAGTCGTAACTAGATCGTCTCCATTCATCTAGGATTTTTCTCCCTTCTTGACACCCATATTTGGTCCTTCGTATTCCTTTGTCGAGTCTTTATAGTTGTTACATAGGCCCCTTTTGTGGAGAGACAGGTTGTTCGTTGGGTTACAATGCCCATTGCTCGATGGTCTAGTTGAGCCTTGACATTATTTATATAAAGCAAACATAACACCTTTTTATCGAGAGTCTTCTTAAGCATTCTCTAAATATAGTTAATCACAAGAATACGTCGTCTTGAGAGGTCTTTTTAAACCCAGAATGAAATACGTTTGATTTACGAATGCCTTCTATAATGCTTTTCTCGTATGGTTACAAGGGTCGAGTAAGATCTGACTTGTTTTGGACCATTCTTCGTTAGTTCATGTTATGAGGACCATCTTATAGGACATCTTTGTATTTTTCCCTCTTTATTTTCTTCTTCATATTTGCCCAATTTTGTTTCTTACATTTCCTCACTCTATTTCTTTTTGAGCAAAGACTATTGGGAAGGGAGATTTGAAAGATGCAAATACAAAAACAATTGCCAAAAATAAAAAAGGGGCGCAAAGTTGTGGACATTATGTTCACAAACAAACTATTTGTTGTTTAACAAGTAACTTGTTAAGTGCTCTATAATATGTTTTTTAATAGCTCATATTATATATGCTATATTATTTGGACAAAGTTTGATAACTAGGTATTATTAATATATAACATTATAATTTAATATCGATATGCTTATTAATTCAGTGCAATTCATTTTATTTATTTATTTCAATGATTTATTTATATTATTTGATTGCAAAAAACCTTAATTTAAACTCATATATTATTATATTTAATAGGTGTAAACTAGTTAGATACTAATCTGAAATTTATTTAATTGTTTATTTCTTTAGATTCGTAAAATTATTTGTTTATAATTTTATGTGAAAAGTCAAGTACTCATTTAAATTTTTGGTTGTTTATTATAATTTTATTTAGTACTTATTTATTTAATATAAATAAGCCAAGTACTAGATAAATAGGATTATTACATTAAAATAAGCCAAATATAAACAGACAAGTGAAAGCGTGGCTTAACCTCGAGCCTAACATGAAAAACCATATACATGAGCAAACTGAGCCCACTTCTTGACAACCCTATCGTGTTCTTTATAGCTATTGTTTTCTTCAAGAATCAGTCTTTTGTTCTCTGTCCATCTCACCACAGCACTTGCGCAATCTCTTATGTTCAAGACCTGTTCCTTTCATTTCTTTACTAAACCGTTGTTGATCTGTTGCCCCTTTTTTAATCTTGAAGTCTAGTTGATGTTGCTTACTTTTTGCAGTTACTGTCAATTATCCACTTCTCTGGACTCTCTTTCGACATACTACTTTTTTTATCCTACAATTCTCGTTTTCCACGGACTCAACTTTTTACCAAGAATCACTAGATCTTGTTGATTATTCCAATCTCCAATTTCACCACCCTGTCATTCTTAGCTAATGCTATAAAGATTAGTCAGGGGGCCTTCAGCGATGTTTATTTCTTCTCCGGAACAGTGGCCATCCGCCTAGCCTATCACTTCTTTATATATTGTTGTGCAAACCATAGCTCATCGTCCGAAGTTTGTCTAGCTGCCACTAATTCTCCCTCTTAATCATTCCGTCTGATCTCTCCATCTAAACTAAGTTTCTCATCTTTTGCTCTAGAGCTGGGGTTCTGATATTGAACTTGATGACCTAAATAAGGCCACAGAGAGGGAAGCACAACATAAATACAAACATGGTGCTCAATTCTATTTTTTAAATGGTGTAGAATAATTATTTGATTGAAGATTGTACACGACTCATAGTCTAGGTAGTAAATTAACATCTAGTTTTGCTATGATATCTATTGATGTTGATCGTGGAGGTGAAGTGCAAATGCATGCCTAAAAATCAATCTTTTTATTTATTTTAGTGAATAGCTGATTAAAACGTCTTTAATTCTGATGTAAAATATGATAGGTAATGTTTACTTTTTCTATATCATAAACTAAACAATATTTNAGCTTAGCAATGAGGGAAGCAGCCTAACTTAGGGCTTGTTTGGGAACAATTTTATCTTTTGTTTTTATTTTTATATTTTAAAAATATGTTTGTTTAGTGTATTTTTTACATATTTTATAATTTATTTTNTGCTCAACAATGAGGGAAGCAGCCTAACTTAGGGCTTGTTTGGGAACAATTTTATTTTTTGTTTTTATTTTTATATTTTAAAAATATGTTTGTTTAGTGTATTTTTTACATATTTTATAATTTATTTTTAAAAATAAATTAACATGTTTTCGAAAGCACTAAATATAAATTTTAGGTATTTTGCGTGTTTTTAAAAAAAAATATTTTGAGCGTTTTTAAAAATAACCATATTTTAATAAAATATGTCAAATATGTTTTATTTCAAATCAAAATAAAAACAAAATAAAATACAAAATAAAAGTAAGCTCAAATCGCTTCTTAGTCGTCGTAAATTTAAAATATTTGTTCATTACTTGCAGCAATGACTCGAAAAACGACATTACAAATTAGATTTTCCCATCATGTTGAGATCAGTGAGATTTGCAAAAAGAAATATGAAATTCAAATGTACACAAGAGNCGTTTGTTTAGTGTATTTTTTACATATTTTATAATTTATTTTTAAAAATAAAATAACATGCTTTCGAAAGCACTAAATATAAATTTTAGGTATTTTGCGTGTTTTTAAAAAAAAAAAATTGAGCGCTTTTAAAATAACCATATTTTAATAAAATATGTCAAATATGTTTTATTTCAAATCAAATAAAAACAAAATAAAATACAAAATAAAAGTGAGCTCAAATCTCTTCTTAGTCGTCGTAAATTTAAAATATTTGTTCATTACTTGCAGCAATGACTCGAAAAATGACATTACAATTTAGATTTTCCCATCATGTTGGGATCAGTGAGATTTGCAAAAAGAAATATGAAATTCAAATGTACACAAGAAATGCGCATTTGCAAGAAAACTAAGAAATTCAAATGTACAAGGGATGCTCTAGAATTGTAGCACATGAAACGGGTATAAAACAAGGAGATTCAGTTCTCGCTTAAGAACAGAGTTACTACTGCCCACTGAAAGTGGCGCGTACACTCATACATGCCTGATAAAATGATATGCATATACTAAGGAAATCTTCTCAGTCCAATTATCTGAGTTCAAACCAATTAGCTTATTTTTCAAAGGAATAATATGTCTTTGTTTGGTTTTGTTCTTTTTATGCTACACATAATGGATCTCAAAAGAACCTAACATGAACATGTAGAATTTTCAATAAAATGTTTTTTTGGGGACATCTACATACATACCACACAATTCCTATGTATATACATATCTAACTCCTAAACTATACTTTTACATTGATACAGCCCAAATCTTTCATATCACACCAAAAGTACCACTATTTTAACTTTTAAAAAAGTGAAATACACCTTTCCATGAATGGGAAAGTTGGCATATATATATATGTAAAAATTAAAGTTTAGGAGTTAGATATGCAAATACATAAGAATTAGTGCTATGAATGTAAATCTTCCCCTTTTTTTGTTTGAACATTGGTGGTGATGAGGGGATGGAGAGAGCAACTGAAAGGGAAGAAAGAAATTCCAAACCAGCCAAACCTCCCATCAAAATTCTAAACTCAACAATGAGAAACTTGTATGCTGAGAGATTGTCTTTGTTGAATAAAATCTCAAAAATATAAGTTTGTTCATTGCATTCAATGATTCCAAATATTCTAGTTATCCGTCTTTGTGTCTTTAGAACCTCTAAAAAACAAAATTGAAATAATCAATCCACACCAAAGGTCATTTACCGCTTAATTCCTTCTAGCTAGAATACAGAAAGTTAAAAACAGCACACAGATGCAGGAACGGAGCTCAATTTAAGTGTGCTTTTAGATATACATTATTGGCTTCTAGTACATTGATGTCATGGTGTACAAGCTTCTACAAGTAGAATACTTAAAAGCCATGCAGTTCAAATATATATCAACTAAATAATTTACCTGCAATTCTATATATTTACTCTGTAAATGGTGATCTCTACTTTTATATGGTTTGAGTTTTCAACTTTTATCCCATATCCAACGGCTCGGTTTAAAAATTTGCTTCAGAAGAGCCATTTTTGGGACATTCCAGTGCTCCACATGCCTTTTAAGAGCATAGAAGGTAAAAATCAGAAAGCAAACATTAAAATATTTGCAAAAAGAAGGGTATTAACAGCTCAACCATCACAATACCTGGAGACCTTTCCCGAATGGATATCAAAATAGTATTCCGTGTATCCAGTAGCTGAATGGAAAACAAAGAAATTTTATAGGAAGATTTAAATGCACACTCAATTCTTATGTATTTACATATCTAACACCTAAACTTCAATGGAAAACAAAGAAATTTTATACGAAGCTTTAAATGCACACTCAATTCTTATGCATTTACATATCTAACACCTAAACTTCAGCTTTTACATATATGCCACCTTATGCATGAAAAGGTGTATTTCACCTTCTAAAAGTTAAAATAGAAGTATTTTTTATGTGATATGAAAGATTTGGGTGTTATAAATGTAAAAATTAAAGTGTAGGTGTTAGATATGTAAATACATAAGAATAGGGAAGTATGTATGTAAATGCAGCAATTTTATACTACTAAGAGGACTTTCAAACGTTAAAAGATATGAAGACGTTGAGAGGCTTCAGAAAACCAGGTAGCTTCTTAGAAAAACATACCAGAAAGAATAGGTCTCCAAGGAAATAACATGACGCAGCTAAAACGCCAGTGCCCAATTCCCTTATCCTGAAATATGTTGTGGCAGCCAATTACTTGCTTTGATTAGCAATTAATTAGACAAACTGTAACTCTTCTTGCAAAAAAATTACAGTTGAGAAGTTACTAAACTATATCTAAAAAAAGATAAATATAAATAGAATAAAATTACCTCATATTCTTCCCATTTAATTAGTTTCATATCGGATTTCTCAAGTAATGATCCAAAATTTGAACAATTCCTCTTGAACCGGCCAAGACCTCTAAATGAACCAGCAGGGTCAGCAAATTCACAGTCTTCATTGTAAGCGCTCAAAGTCAGGTTCCCTAGGGATGAGAAACAATGATTATAAGGGATATAAATATGCTTTATTTCATGGCTCAATTGAATAACATATTTTTGCAGTAATGATGTAACTCAGTTGAATTTCATGGCTCAGTTTCTCCATATCAAGTAAGACCACCCCTCTTCTAGAAATTATAGGCACATTGCATGTCAATCATCAAGGGGTTAGTTTAATTAAATGTCAGTGGTATGCTCCTTTGGCTAGAACTCCATTCTTGGAATGAGTTCTGGCATTTCCGATGTTCAAAAAACTCGCT
The DNA here is from genome assembly GCA_002079205.1 of Phalaenopsis hybrid cultivar. NCBI lineage: Eukaryota > Viridiplantae > Streptophyta > Magnoliopsida > Asparagales > Orchidaceae > Phalaenopsis > Phalaenopsis hybrid cultivar. The sequence continues at coordinate 436,467 of JXCR01146638.1, forward strand.
AGAGTTCCCTGATTTGGAGTGCACCTTAAGAAAAGAAGTGGTGAACTTCGTTCTTCGATGGTTGAAAATCAATTCAGGAATGAATTTAGTGCAAAATTGAAATAATAAACTAATTACCAATTTCGGAGGTGTTTGGTAGCCGGATTTGAGCAGGATTTACGTACTATTTAATGTAAATTCAGCCAAACAAAAATAATCAGACAACATAAATCCTTACTTCGCTAAATTCAATTTTTCTTCCCTTCCCTCAGTTTTTTAACATAAATCCAGATTTATTAAATCCAATTATTACATGGATTTAACGGATTTAGCATAGGAAGAAAGTCACAAGAGTGTATTTATGCTAAACATTCTATGCGTATTTAATGGATTTATCAGTGAATGGACAGGCACAGTATTTGGATTTAATAAATCCGGATTTATTGGATTTACTAAATCTTATATAACCTAAATCTTATAGGCAGCCAAACTCCCCCCTTTAAGTAGATTATACTATGCTAAAGTTAAGGATTATACTATGATGCACAGATATGGACACATGACACTTTTATTATTAAAAATATAAAATAGAAATTGCATCAGACAAAGCCTTATAATTAAAATTATAAAACATGTATAAAATATAAATAAACATAATATAAAAATAATAAATANCTTGAAATTATGAAAATTGTGTTAGTAACAGAGATGAAGGTAAGGTTTCAATGTACCAGTATTCTCTCTCCAGGCTTCACCCTTAGTTCTTCGTTCAAGCTTCCAATTTTACTGCACAAGAATGATAGAAAATGAGAGGTAAGTCCTTCTGCTGATGCTAAGTTTGTTAGGCTCGAGATAGAGTCTTAAGCTTATATAGTTTCAGTCATGCTATGCCGAGGCTTGAAAGTTATCTTTTTTATTTTTTGACATTAGTGCTTGCATTTTAACCATATGAAAGAAATACAAGTGGAAAAAGAAAAGATAAGGAAAATCATATGATATCACAAAATATCTAATTNGTTAGGCTTGAGATAGAGTCTTAAGCTTATATACTTTCTGCATGCTATGCCGAGGCTTGAAAGTTTTCTTTTTTATTTTTTGACATTAGTGCTTGCATTTTGACCATATGAAAGAAATACAAGTGGAAAAAGAAAAGATAAGGAAAATCATATGATATCACAAAATATCTAATTNATTAGGCTCGAGATAGAGTCTTAAGCTTATATAGTTTCAGTCATGCTATGCTGAGGCTTGAAAGTTTTCTTTTTTATTTTTTGACATTAGTGCTTGCATTTTGACCATATGAAAGAAATACAAGTGGAAAAAGAAAAGATAAGGAAAATCATATGATATCACAAAATATCTAATTTTGACCTGTTTGTGGGACTAAATTACAAAATTAACTTCATGTGTTAAAAAAGAGTGTCTACCTGATTAAGAGCTGCTTCTCGTCCAGTAGAAACCAGTTGGAGCCCAATGTGAAGGGTATTTCCTTGCCTTTCCATTCTGCAAAACATTTTACATAAAGAACATGCAAAATCATAAAATTGNGTTTGTGGGATTAAATTATAAAGTTAACTTCATGTGTTAAGAAAGAGTGTCTACCTGATTAAGAGCTGCTTCTCGTCCAGTAGAAACCAGTTGAAGCCCAGAGTGAAGGGTATTTCCTTGCCTTTCCATTCTGCAAAACATTTTACATAAAGAACATGCAAAATCATAAAATTGAGATGAACTGAGACAAAAAAAATATATCAAATTAGAGATACAGAAGTGATTAGAGAATACTTAGAATCCATTGGGCAGCGGCTTCATCAGATCCTAGAAGGCAGAAGACCCGCGCCTCAAATTTTACATTTGGTCCCATTGCATCCATTAGCCTGGCCACAAATCTACTGACATCCTGATGAAAGTTGCTTTAATCTTTTCACTTGGTTATGAAAAATAGATTTTTATGGTTAATGGTTTGGTTGCTCTTTACTATTTTGAACTTTTTTTTATGTTAGTTTCCATTAATACTTGACAATATATATTCTTGAACTTCATATTTGTTAAGATTAGAACTTTTGTCAGAGGTTATTCATTTTAAAATTAATGCAGTCTAATTAAATTTGTTTACTTAAAATCGCTTTTTTGTTGTGGAAGCGATCCTTAAATGGCTTAATGTCGAGTGAATGCGCTTTATATCGAATCAAACAATCAAATAATATCTTTCTCTAATAATCTATTATCTTGAATCTATCTTGTAGCGAATCAAAAGATTAGATGTCTAAATTATTCACTTTGTTTGAAATAAAATCAGAGTGCTTGAATTACTTGAGGGCAAAAAGTAAGTACCTAAATAACACCTGTAAAAGCTGAAGAGAAGAACCCATAAATTCCTTACTATATATTTTTTTAGTTTATTTTTTTGCATGTTTTGATATTTTGTTTTCAAAAGAAAATTTGTTTGTTTTTTAAAACCCTCAAAATATCTAAAAGTTATTTCAAGTATTTTTTAAAACAACTGAACATATTTTAACATACCAAATTTATTTTATTTCAATTAAAAATATAAATAAAATAAAATAAAAAACAAAAAACAAAAGCGATCCCAACTAGCCCCTAGGAAAATGGCCATCCCAGAACCTCATGAGACTCCAGAAGAGACTACCTTCTTCCCCATGAATGGAGAATCAAAGAGTGCATCTTCATAGCAACAATCATCTGAGAGCAATGCAGTTAGCTGTGACACATTCCTGTTATTGATAGAGTTAAAAAATTTCTCCACCACCTTCTCAGCTTCAGTTTTATTCCTCCAGGCTGACTCTTGCCCTCCATATTCATATCCATCTTGGAAATCCCTGCAATAAATTCTCCAAGATTTAGCTGCTACAAAACTGCAGCCATTACTTGTTTCTCTTCTTAGCTTTAATGAGCTCATGGGTTTCAATCCTCTATTACTGGCAAATATACTGCTTCTTCCTGATCCTACTGGTGCTCCATTTCTGTGTTTTCTGATTGGTGTAATGGATACCTGAAGCCACTGTGCCTGGAAGCAGGAGGCCATGGAGGCAATCGAAGTGGAAAGGTAAAAGGATTTGAGATTGTCTTTTTTTACATTGTGTTTCTCTCTTTTAGAAGGTATGGATAGATTTTTTATACTTTTTCTTGCTTGAAATTGGGTTAAGGCATCCTTAAAGCTTCCATTTGCTTGCAGGCAATTTATGCTAACTTCATTCTACAGGCAAATGACACTTTAGTTTGTTTTTAGGGGCATTTACATACATACCACTCATTTCTTATGTATTTACGTATCCTACAGCTGAATTTTATTTTTTATATTTATACCATACAAATCTTTCCTATCACATTAAAATTTTCATCGTTTTAACTTTTTAAAAGTGAAATATATATTTTTGGATAAGGTTGTATGAATGTAAAAATTGAAGTTTAGGTGTTAGATATGTGAATCTATAGGAATCGAGTGGTATGTATGTAAATCTTTTCCTTATTTTTGATGTGGATTCCTTCTGTCAAAGACCCATTAATCAAGCTTATTAGCAATTATAGTTTAGGTTTTTGTGGTGCAGCACATGATATTTTGTTTAGATGTGTTCTTAGAAATAATATAATTAATTAAAAAAAAAAATAAAAACATGCGAAAAAATTGCATTAAATAAATGTATTTTAAAATAAACATAAAGCAATAGTAAAAATTTAAAAATAAAAGTGATCCTAAACGAATCTTGGAAGTTTGAATTGACTTGAAACTACTTAAAATGATAGGGATATAACTGCATGTACAACACTTGAAATATTAATATTTATAAAATTAGCATCTAGGTTATTTTTTTGAATTATTGAAATGATGTATTTACTCGTGCTGCGATTAAATCATTTAGAATTCGATAAAAATGAAAAATATTAGTTGAGGTTTTATCCTGAATTTTGATATTTGAGTGAGAATTTGAAAAATGAATGAAAATTATGCTAAATTTATTAATAGTAATATTTTGGGTGTGATGTAAATGCTCCAAAATGATAATGCTACTTCGAGTATTTTCTAATTTTTTTTAGCAAATTTATCAAATATTCAATGTTTTATGAATCGACATGTCATCAACAAATTATCATCTAACGTGGAGCAATAAACTTTTCAGATTCAAATTCAGGCTCATTAATAACCTCTAAGTTGATTGTCTCGACAAGACAAACCTGATATCAAAATTGGTTCGATCAAACTCCTATTAAGCCAAGATCAAAGCCATTAATGTACTTTTGGAGGTTTTAGATTGTCAATTGAATAATCAAATGAACTCTAATTTTGATGTATTTTTATTCAAATTTAGTGTTTTGACGAGAGGAATCCGAAGAGCCAAAGCTCGCTTAATTTTGAGGACATTAAAGTTCTCAAATCATTAAAAAATTTCATATGATCAAGAAGATTAATATGAGTCGTCTGAGCATGTGGTTGGAAAAGTTATTTGACAAATGAACAAAATGGCCTTCCCCTTAGCCTTATAAATAGAACCTCTCTCTACACTTGAGGGGGATGGTAAGGAAAGAATTCCAGAGCCTATTCTAGACTAAAGATCCAATGAGAACTTCCAACCTCCTTAGTTGCCAATTATCACTGACCACAACCCACTAGCCGCCTTCAACCATCATTTGTGGCCCTTGCTCATCGTCATTATGTGACCCCTGTTTACTAACATCATATCCCGAACACGATTGTAATGTATAACGTCGTATTGAAAATTTGGCGATAAATTTCAGCCTTCATAGTCGCCAACTATCATCGACTACTGTCGACCATCTATGCTTGCCATCGCTGATGACCCTTGCTTATGAACGCTGTATCCCAAATATGTTTACAACATGTAACATCCGTACTAAAAACCTCGCCAACCAACATCATCACCTTAACTACCAACCACCAGACATCAACAACCATTGCTTACAACTGTCATAGTATGACTACAACTTTTGTTTCTAACTACTGCATTGTTCTGGACGTTGTATACTGAGAAGTGTTGTTTTTGGTGTAAAATTGTAGTCTTGTTCTGAGAGAAATGGTGCAATTACCAACTATGACCTATACAACCAACTGATGATATTGCAATATTCAATTATGACATATATGACCAACTACTACTGTTACAACTTTCAACCATGACCCATGTGGTTAACTACTGTTATTGTAGCCACTAACTACGATCTATGTGGCAAATTTCTACTGCCACAACTTCAAATTATGGCATCTGTGGCCAACTTACACTATTGTAGTCACCAAATATGACCACTACAACCAACTGATGTTCTTGCAACTTCAAACCATGATCTTTGTGGCCAACTACTGCCTGTGCAACAACCAACTACGACTTATGTGGCCAAATGGTATTGTTACAACTTCCATCTACAACCTCTGTGGCCAACTGATACTATTGTAGTCACCAACTATGACTTTTGTGGCTAACTGACAATATTACAACTTCCAACCATGACCTTTTTGGTAAACAATTACTTATGCAACAACCAATTACGATATATATGTTATTATTATAACTTTCAACTACGATCTCTATGGTCAACTACCGCTATTGCAATAACGAATACAACCAATGTGACTAGCTACTACAATTACAACTTCCAACTATATATTATGTGACCAACTGACACTATTATAGTCNTTTTTGGTAAACAATTACTTATGCAACAACCAATTACGATTTATATGCTATTATTATAACTTTCAACTACGATCTCTATGGTCAACTACCGCTATTGCAATAACGAATACGACCAATGTGACTAGCTACTACAATTACAACTTCCAACTATATATTATGTGACCAACTGACACTATTATAGTCACTAATTACGGTCTTTGTAGCCAACTGATGATAATGAAGCTTCCAATCGCGACCTTTGTGGCCTTAAAGATCGAAGGCCAGAACATTTAGAACCAACAAACTCGACCTAAAGACATAGTCGTATGCCAAAAAGATCACAACCCTTACAAAAGGATGCATCAATGATCGAAAAGAGAGAAATCGTTTCATCTTTTTAGCTTTATGAGGAATGAAAGNCTAAAGATCGAATGCCAGAACATTTAGAACCAACAAACTCGACCTAAAGACATAGTCGTATGCCTAAAAGATCACAACCTTTACAAAAGGATGCATCAATGATCGAAAAGAGAGAAATCGTTTCATCTTTTTAGCTTTATGAGGAATGAAAGNGCCATTAGCCTGGCCGCAAATCTACTGACATCCTGAAGAAAGTTGCTTTAATTATTTCACTTGGTTATGAAAAATAGATTTTTATGGTTAATGGTTTGGTTGCTCTTTACTATTTTGAACTTTTTTTTTTATGTTAGTTTCCATTAATACTTGACAATATATATTCTTGAACTTCATATTTGTTAAGATTAGNTATGTTAGTTTCCATTAATACTTGACAATATATATTCTTGAACTTCATATTTGTTAAGATTAGAACTTTTGTCAGAGCTTATTCATTTTAAAATTAATGCAGTCTAATTAAGTTTGTTTACTTAAAATCGCTTTTTGTTGTGGAAGCGATCCTTAAATGGCTTAATGTCGAGTGAATGCGGTTTATATCGAATCAAACAATCAAATAATATCTTTCTCTAATAGTCTATTATCTTGAATCTATCTTGTAGCGAATCAAAATATTAGATGTCTAAATTATTCACTTTGTTTGAAATAAAATCAGAGTGCTTGAATTACTTGAGGGCAAAAAGTAAGTACCTAAATAACACCTGTAAAAGCTGAAGAGAAGAACCCATAAATTCCTTACTATATATTTTTTTAGTTTATTTTTTTGCTTGTTTTGATATTTTGTTTTCTAAAGAAAATTTGTTTGTTTTTTTAAACCCTCAAAATATCTAAAAGTTATTTGAAGTTTTTTTTTAAAACAACTGAACATATTTTAACATACCAAATTTATTTAATTTCAATTAAAAATATAAATAAAATAAAATAAAAAACAAAAAACAAAAGCGATCCCAACTAGCCCCTAGGANTAAAGAAAATTTGTTTGTTTTTTAAAACTCTCAAAATATCTAAAAGTCATTTGAAGTATTTTTTTAAAACAACTGAACATATTTTAACATACCAAATTTATTTAATTTAAATTAAAAATAAAATAAAATAAAATAAAATAAAATAAAAAACAAAAAACAAAAGCGATCCCAACTAGCCCCTAGGAAAATGGCCATCCCAGAACCTCATGAGACTCCAGAAGAGACTACCTTCTTCCCCATGAATGGAGAATCAAAGAGTGCATCTTCATAGCAGCAATCATCTGAGAGCAATGCAGTTAGCTGTGACACATTCCTGTTATTGATAGAGATAAAAACTTTCTCCACCACCTTCTCAGCTTCAGTTTTATTCCTCCAGGCTGACTCTTGCCCTCCATTTTCATATCCATCTTGGAAATCTCTGCAATAAATTCTCCAAGATTTAGCTGCTACAAAACCGTAGCCATTACTTGTTTCTCTTCTAAGCTTTAATGAGCTCCTGGGTTTCAATCCTCTATTACTGGCAAATATACTGCTTCTTCCTGATCCTACTGGCGCTCCATTTCTGTGTTTTCTGATTGGTGTAATGGATACCTGAAGCCACTGTGCCTGGAAGCAGGAGGCCATGGAGGCAGTCGAAGTGGAAAGGTAAAAGGATTTGAGATTTTGTCTTTTTTTACATTGTGTTTCTCTCTTTTAGAAGGTATGGATAGTTTTTTATACTTTTTCTTGCTTGAAATTGGGTTAAGGCATCCTTAAAGCTGCCATTTGCTTGCAGGCAATTTATGCTAACTTCATTCTACAGGCAAATGACACTTNTGTAGCCATTACTTGTTTCTCTTCTTAGCTTTAATGAGTTCCTGGGTTTCAATCCTCTATTACTGGCAAATATACTGCTTCCTCCTGATCCTACTGGTGCTCCATTTCTGTGTTTTCTGATTGGTGTAATGGGTACCTGAAGCCACTGTGCCTGGAAGCAGGAGGCCATGGAGGCAATCGATGTGGAAAGGTAAAAGGATTTGAGATTTTGTCTATTTTTACATTGTGTTTCTCTCTTTGGGTAGGTATGGATAGATTTTTATATTTTTTGTTGCTTGAAATTGGGTCAAGGCATCCTTAAAGCTGCCATTTGCTTGCAGGCAATTTATGCTAACTTCATTCTACAGGCAAATGACACTTTAGTTTCTTTTTAGGGGCATTTACATACATACCACTCATTTCTTATGTATTTACATATCCTACAGCTGAATTTTATTTTTTATATTTATAACATACAAATCTTTCCTATCACATTAAAAATTTCATCGTTTTAACTTTTTAAAAGTGAAATATATATTTTCATAAGGTTGTATGTATGTAAAAATTGAAGTTTAGATGTTAGATATGTGAATCTATAGGAATCGAGTGGTATGTATGTAAATCTTTTCCTTATTTTTGATGTGCATTCCTTCTGTCAAAGACCCATTAATCAAGCTTATTAGCAATTATAGTTTAGGTTTTTGTGGTGCAGCACATGATATTTTGTTTAGATGTGTTCTTAGAAATAATATAATTAATTAAAAAAAAAAATAAAAACATGCGAAAAAATTGCATTAAATAAATGTATTTTAAAATAAACATAAAGCAATAGTAAAAATTTAAAAATAAAAGTGATCCTAAACGAATCTTGGAAGTTTGAATTGACTTGAAACTACTTAAAATGATAGGGATATAACTGCATGTACAACACTTGAAATATTAATATTTATAAAATTAGCATCTAGGTTATTTTTTTGAATTATTGAAATGATGTATTTACTCGTGCTGCGATTAAATCATTTAGAATTCGATAAAAATGAAAAATATTAGTTGAGGTTTTATCCTGAATTTTGATATTTGAGTGAGAATTTGAAAAATGAATGAAAATTATGCTAAATTTATTAATAGTAATATTTTGGGTGTGATGTAAATGCTCCAAAATGATAATGCTACTTCGAGTATTTTCTAATTTTTTTTAGCAAATTTATCAAATATTCAATGTTTTATGAATCGACATGTCATCAACAAATTATCATCTAACGTGGAGCAATAAACTTTTCAGATTCAAATTCAGGCTCATTAATAACCTCTAAGTTGATTGTCTCGACAAGACAAACCTGATATCAAAATTGGTTCGATCAAACTCCTATTAAGCCAAGATCAAAGCCATTAATGTACTTTTGGAGGTTTTAGATTGTCAATTGAATAATCAAATGAACTCTAATTTTGATGTATTTTTATTCAAATTTAGTGTTTTGACGAGAGGAATCCGAAGAGCCAAAGCTCGCTTAATTTTGAGGACATTAAAGTTCTCAAATCATTAAAAAATTTCATATGATCAAGAAGATTAATATGAGTCGTCTGAGCATGTGGTTGGAAAAGTTATTTGACAAATGAACAAAATGGCCTTCCCCTTAGCCTTATAAATAGAACCTCTCTCTACACTTGAGGGGGATGGTAAGGAAAGAATTCCAGAGCCTATTCTAGACTAAAGATCCAATGAGAACTTCCAACCTCCTTAGTTGCCAATTATCACTGACCACAACCCACTAGCCGCCTTCAACCATCATTTGTGGCCCTTGCTCATCGTCATTATGTGACCCCTGTTTACTAACATCATATCCCGAACACGATTGTAATGTATAACGTCGTATTGAAAATTTGGCGATAAATTTCAGCCTTCATAGTCGCCAACTATCATCGACTACTGTCGACCATCTATGCTTGCCATCGCTGATGACCCTTGCTTATGAACGCTGTATCCCAAATATGTTTACAACATGTAACATCCGTACTAAAAACCTCGCCAACCAACATCATCACCTTAACTACCAACCACCAGACATCAACAACCATTGCTTACAACTGTCATAGTATGACTACAACTTTTGTTTCTAACTACTGCATTGTTCTGGACGTTGTATACTGAGAAGTGTTGTTTTTGGTGTAAAATTGTAGTCTTGTTCTGAGAGAAATGGTGCAATTACCAACTATGACCTATACAACCAACTGATGATATTGCAATATTCAATTATGACATATATGACCAACTACTACTGTTACAACTTTCAACCATGACCCATGTGGTTAACTACTGTTATTGTAGCCACTAACTACGATCTATGTGGCAAATTTCTACTGCCACAACTTCAAATTATGGCATCTGTGGCCAACTTACACTATTGTAGTCACCAAATATGACCACT
>JXCR01146638.1:448188-476916 GCA_002079205.1 Phalaenopsis hybrid cultivar
TTCTTGATCATATGAAATTTTTTAATGATTTGAGAACTTTAATGTCCTCAAAATTAAGCGAGCTTTGGCTCTTCGGATTCCTCTCGTCAAAACACTAAATTTGAATAAAAATACATCAAAATTAGAGTTCATTTGATTATTCAATTGACAATCTAAAACCTCCAAAAGTACATTAATGGCTTTGATCTTGGCTTAATAGGAGTTTGTTCAAACCAATTTTAATATCAGGTTTGTTTTGTCGAGACAATCAACTTAGAGGTTATTAATGAGCCTGAATTTGAATCTGAAAAGTTTATTGCTCATGTTAAACGATAATTTGTTGATGACATGTTGATTCATAAAACATTGAATATTTGATAAATTTGCTAAAAAAAATTAGAAAATACTCCAAGTAGCATTATCATTTTGGAGCATTTACATCACACCCAAAATATTACTATTAATAAATTTAGCATAATTTTCATTTATTTTTCAAATTCTCACTCAAATATCAAAATTCAGGATAAAACCTCAACCAATATTTTTCATTTTTATCAAATTCTAAATGATTTAATCACGGCACGAGTAAATACATCATTTCAATAATTCAAAAAAATAACCTAGATGCTAATTTTATAAATATTAATATTTTGAGTGTTGTGTATGCAATTATATCCCTATCATTTTAAGTAGTTTCAAGTCAATTCAAACTTCCAAGATTTGTCTGGGATCATTTTATTTTTAAATTTTTACTCTTCTTTTATGTTTATTTTAAAATACATTTATTTAATACAATTTTTTGGCATGTTTTTTATTTTTTTTTAATTAATTATATTATTTCTAAGAACACATCTAAACAAAATATCATGTGCTGCACCACAAAAATAAGGAAAAGATTTACATACATACCACTCGATTGCTATAGATTCACATATCTAACATCTAAACTTCAATTTTTACATACATACAACCTTATGAAAATATATATTTCACTTTTAAAAAGTTAAAACGATGAAATTTTTGATGTGATAGGAAAGATTTGTATGGTATAAATATAAAAAAAATAAAATTCAGCTGTAAGATACGTAAATACATAAGAAATGAGTGGTATGTATGTAAATGCCCCTAAAAATAAACTAAAGTGTCATTTGCCTGTAGAATGAAGTTAGCATAAATTGCCTGCAAGCAAATGGCAGCTTTAAGGATGCCTTAACCCAATTTCAAGCAAGAAAAAGTATAAAAAACTATCCATACCTTCTAAAAGAGAGAAACACAATGTAAAAAAAGACAAAATCTCAAATCCTTTTACCTTTCCACTTCGACTGCCTCCATGGCCTCCTGCTTCCAGGCACAGTGGCTTCAGGTATCCATTACACCAATCAGAAAACACAGAAATGGAGCGCCAGTAGGATCAGGAAGAAGCAGTATATTTGCCAGTAATAGAGGATTGAAACCCAGGAGCTCATTAAAGCTTAGAAGAGAAACAAGTAATGGCTACGGTTTTGTAGCAGCTAAATCTTGGAGAATTTATTGCAGAGATTTCCAAGATGGATATGAAAATGGAGGGCAAGAGTCAGCCTGGAGGAATAAAACTGAAGCTGAGAAGGTGGTGGAGAAAGTTTTTATCTCTATCAATAACAGGAATGTGTCACAGCTAACTGCATTGCTCTCAGATGATTGCTGCTATGAAGATGCACTCTTTGATTCTCCATTCATGGGGAAGAAGGTAGTCTCTTCTGGAGTCTCATGAGGTTCTGGGATGGCCATTTTCCTAGGGGCTAGTTGGGATCGCTTTTGTTTTTTGTTTTTTATTTTATTTTATTTTATTTTATTTTATTTTTAATTTAAATTAAATAAATTTGGTATGTTAAAATATGTTCAGTTGTTTTAAAAAAATACTTCAAATGACTTTTAGATATTTTGAGAGTTTTAAAAAACAAACAAATTTTCTTTAGAAAACAAAATATCAAAACATGCAAAAAAATAAACTAAAAAAATATATAGTAAGGAATTTATGGGTTCTTCTCTTCAGCTTTTACAGGTGTTATTTAGGTACTTACTTTTTGCCCTCAAGTAATTCAAGCACTCTGATTTTATTTCAAACAAAGTGAATAATTTAGACATCTAATATTTTGATTCGCTACAAGATAGATTCAAGATAATAGACTATTAGAGAAAGATATTATTTGATTGTTTGATTCGATATAAACCGCATTCACTCGACATTAAGCCATTTAAGGATCGCTTCCACAACAAAAAGCGATTTTAAGTAAACAAACTTAATTAGACTGCATTAATTTTAAAATGAATAAGCTCTGACAAAAGTTCTAATCTTAACAAATATGAAGTTCAAGAATATATATTGTCAAGTATTAATGGAAACTAACATAAAAAAAAAAGTTCAAAATAGTAAAGAGCAACCAAACCATTAACCATAAAAATCTATTTTTCATAACCAAGTGAAATAATTAAAGCAACTTTCTTCAGGATGTCAGTAGATTTGCGGCCAGGCTAATGGCTGCAATGGGACCAAATGTAAAATTTGAGGCGCGGGTCTTCTGCCTTCTAGGATCTGATGAAGCCGCTGCCCAATGGATTCTAAGTATTCTCTAGTCACTTCTGTATCTCTAATTTGATATATTTTTTTTGTCTCAGTTCATCTCAATTTTATGATTTTGCATGTTCTTTATGTAAAATGTTTTGCAGAATGGAAAGGCAAGGAAATACCCTTCACTCTGGGCTTCAACTGGTTTCTACTGGACGAGAAGCAGCTCTTAATCAGGTAGACACTCTTTCTTAACACATGAAGTTAACTTTATAATTTAATCCCACAAACAGGTCAAAATTAGATATTTTGTGATATCATATGATTTTCCTTATCTTTTCTTTTTCCACTTGTATTTCTTTCATATGGTCAAAATGCAAGCACTAATGTCAAAAAATAAAAAAGAAAACTTTCAAGCCTCAGCATAGCATGACAGAAAGTATATAAGCTTAAGACTCTATCTCGAGCCTAATAAACTTAGCATCAACAGAAGGACTTACCTCTCATTTTCTATCATTCTTGTGCAGTAAAATTGGAAGCTTGAACGAAGAACTAAGGGTGAAGCCTGGAGAGAGAATACTGGTACATTGAAACCTTACCTTCATCTCTGTTACTAACACAATTTTCATAATTTCAAGTATTATTTGTTTAAATCTAATAAAATCTCTATTTTACTGAATCTACAGAAAGTTCTGAAAATCATATCAACAACTTTAGATGAATCCCAGAACGATATGGAAGGCAATCTCTGACTTCATTTCCAACTCAGTATATACTTCTGCAGTTTTGCGAAACAATTTATTTCACATGAAAAGAATCAAGGGAAAATAATATAGACAGTCCATAAACAATAACACAACTCCTAGTTTAAAGCTTTCGTTAATTTCTCAGCTAAATTACATGAAAATTGTATGAATAGGTTTCCTCTGTAAAGATTTTTTATTTTTTCGATTTCACATTAAAGTAAAAATTTAACTCTTGTCATGCAGCAATCAGTATCTCTCTTCCAAAAATATACAGAATTATGAAAGAAGACCGTTCTCTTGCAGACATAGCAGAATTGGTTGCAGAGCCATTTATGCTCAACAATGAGGGAAGCAGCCTAACTTAGGGCTTGTTTGGGAACAATTTTATTTTTTGTTTTTATTTTTATATTTTAAAAATATGTTTGTTTAGTGTATTTTTTACATATTTTATAATTTATTTTTAAAAATAAATTAACATGTTTTCGAAAGCACTAAATATAAATTTTAGGTATTTTGCGTGTTTTTAAAAAAAATTATTTTGAACGCTTTTAAAAATAACCATATTTTAATAAAATATGTCAAACATGTTTAATTTCAAATCAAAATAAAAACAAAATAAAATACAAAATAAAAGTCAGCTCAAATCGCTTCTTGGTCGTCGTAAATTTAAGATATTTGTTCATTACTTGCAGCAATGACTCGAAAAACGACATTACAATTTAGATTTTCCCATCATGTTGAGATCAGTGAGATTTGCAAAAAGAAATATGAAATTCAAATGTACACAAGAAATGCGCATTTGCAAGAAAACTAAGAAATTCAAATGTACAAGGGATGCTCTAGAATTGTAGCACATGAAACGGGTATAAAACAAGGAGATTCAGTTCTCGCTTAAGAACAGAGTTACAACTGCCCACTGAAAGTGGCGCGTACACTCATACATGCCTGATAAAATGATATGCATATACTAAGGAAATCTTCTCAGTCCAATTATCTGAGTTCAAACCAATTAGCTTATTTTTCAAAGGAATAATATGTCTTTGTTTGGTTTTGTTCTTTTTATGCTACACATAATGGATCTCAAAAGAACCTAACATGAACATGTAGAATTTTCAATAAAATGTTTTTTTGGGGACATCTACATACATACCACACAATTCCTATGTATATACATATCTAACTCCTAAACTATACTTTTACATTGATACAGCCCAAATCTTTCATATCACACCAAAAGTACCACTATTTTAACTTTTAAAAAAGTGAAATACACCTTTCCATGAATGGGAAAGTTGGCATATATATATATGTAAAAATTAAAGTTTAGGAGTTAGATATGCAAATACATAAAAATTAGTGGTATGAATGCAAATCTTCCCCTTTTTTTGTTTGAACATTGGTGGTGATGAGGGGATGGAGAGAGCAACTGAAAGGGAAGAAAGAAATTCCAAACCAGCCAAACCTCCCATCAAAATTCTAAACTCAACAATGAGAAACTTGTATGCTGAGAGATTGTCTTTGTTGAATAAAATCTCAAAAATATAAGTTTGTTCATTGCATTCAATGATTCCAAATATTCTGGTTATCCGTCTTTGTGTTTTTAGAACCTCTAAAAAACATAATTGAAATAATCAATCTACACTAAAGGTCATTTACCGCTTAATTCCTTATAGCTAGAATACAGAAAGTTAAAAACAGCACACAGATGCAGGAACAGAGCTCAATTTAAGTGTGCTTTTAGATATACATTATTGGCTTCTAGGACATTGATGTCATGGTGTACAAGCTTCAACAAGTAGAATACTTAAAAGCCATGCAGTTCAAATATATATCAACTAAATAATTTACCTGCAATTCTATATATTTACTCTGTAAATGGTGATCTCTACTTTTATATGGTTTGAGTTTTCAACTTTTATCCCATATCCAACGGCTCGGTTTAAAAATTTGCTTCAGAAGAGCCATTTTTGGGACATTCCAGTGCTCCACATGCCTTTTAAGAGCATAGAAGGTAAAATCAGAAAGCAAACATTTAAATATTTGCAAAAAGAAGGGTATTAACAGCTCAAGCATCACAATACCTGCAGACCTTTCCCGAATGGATATCAAAATAGTATTCCGTGTATCCAGTAGCTGAATGGAAAANCTGCCAATTATCACCGACCACAACCCACTAGCCGCCTTCAACCATCATTTGTGGCCCTTGCTCATCGTCATTCTGTGACCCCTGTTTACTAACGTCATATCCCGAACACGATTGTAATGTATAACATCGTATTGAAAATTTGACGATAAATTTCAGCCTTCATAGTCGCCAACTATCATCGACTACTGTCGACCATCTATGCTTGCCATCGCTGATGACCCTTGCTTATGAACGCTGTATCCCAAATATGTTTACAACATGTAACATCCGTACTAAAAACCTCGCCAACCAACATCATCACCTTTACTACCAACCACCAGACATCAACAACCATTGCTTACAACCGTCATAGTATGACTACAACTTTTGTTTCTAACTACTGCATTGTTCTGGACGTTGTATACTGAGAAGTGTTGTTTTTGGTGTAAAATTGTACTCTTGTTCTGAGAGAAATGATGCAATCACCAACTATGACCTATACAACCAACTGATGATATTGCAATATTCAACTATGACATAAATGACCAACTACTACTGTTACAACTTTCAACCATGACCCCTGTGGTTAACTACTGTTATTGCAGCCACTAACTACGATCTATGTGGCAAATTTCTACTGCCACAACTTCAAATTATGGCATCTGTGGCCAACTTACACTATTGTAGTCACCAAATATGACCACTGCAACCAACTGATGTTCTTGCAACTTCAAACCATGATCTTTGTGGCCAACTACTGCCTGTGCAACAACCAACTACGACTTATGTGGCCAAATGGTATTGTTACAACTTCCATCTACAACCTCTGTGGCCAACTGATACTATTGTAGTCACCAACTATGACTTTTGTGGCTAACTGACAATATTACAACTTCCAACCTTTTTGGTAAACAATTACTTATGCAACAACCAATTACGATTTATATGCTATTATTATAACTTTCAACTACGATCTCTATGGTCAACTACCGCTATTGCAATAACGAATACGACCAATGTGACTAGCTACTACAATTACAACTTCCAACTATATATTATGTGACCAACTGACACTATTATAGTCACTAATTACGGTCTTTGTAGCCAACTGATGATAATGAAGCTTCCAATCGCGACCTTTGTGGCCTTAAAGATCGAAGGCCAGAACATTTAGAACCAACAAACTCGACCTAAAGACATAGTCGTATGCCAAAAAGATCACAACCCTTACAAAAGGATGCATCAATGATCGAAAAGAGAGAAATCGTTTCATCTTTTTAGCTTTATGAGGAATGAAAGACTCGATGGTTTTTTTGTCAGTGAAAAATAGCCTCGACTGATTGACAGGTGTCCTGTATCTGCTGCACTATTCAAGACAATGCATTGACTATGGGACTTGCAAAGAAAATCAAGATAAAACTTGGTTAACCTCCCGATGCTATAATGTCAAAGGCTAGCGTTATGGCCACAAGAGAAGACCACAATGTCGTGTTTCTAGTGATAGAGAGCATGACATTGGACTACACGTTAAGGGCTAATGCAACGACATATGAACAATTTTCACAAATTTAGCACCATGTTGAGATCGACATTATCACCAAATACTACTGATCTAACATCGTGGTGCTAAGAAGTAGCGTTAGAGCGAAATTGAGTGCTGCAAACTTGCACCATTGCGGAAGCAATGTTACACAACTACTGCAAAGGGTAAAATGATGGCCACATACTGAGAAAATGGCATTAACCCATTATTCTAAACATAAAAAAAAATCAACGCCATGGCATCCAAAGGAGTAACATCACAATGCTAGGGCATATCTAAGGCTCTCTGATGAAGCACTCAAAATGAGATGCAATAATAGCGTGAAAATGAGGGGAACTTAAATTAGGTCTTCTTTAACGACAATATGGTCTGGCTCCTTTAATAGAAAGCCTAAGGATTTCATAGAAAGGAAATCTTAAAGAGAAAGGATTTTCACCTCTACGATAGTTGAATGCGGCCAAAGCTTTAAATTCTAGTTGACTGCTTTACCAGCTCCAACAATCACCATGACTAGCAATGCCAGTGTCGAGAGGCTCCACCAAAAGGAGTAGAGGATGACGGGGAAGCAAGAGAACCACAAGCTCTTGTAGATGGAAGATGAGGAAGTTGAAGCTCCAACCAATAAACCAACGGCTTCAAAAAGCTTAACAAGTTTGAACCAAATAAAAAAATTCTTACCCTGGGGTAGCTTAAGACTGCCCCTTTTATAGGTAAATAAAGGCAATGCAACACAGTGGCACCAGACATGATAGTGGGGTGCTGATGACATGGCAGATGCCACATCAACTGATGCGATAGTGTGCACAATCAAAGCCTAACCCTAGGTAAATTGAGGCACCATGCAATTTGAGTATCTAGCTAGGACCATGCCACCCAGCAGGAGCTGCTTCACCAATAGGGAAAGAACAAATGGCATGATCTAGTGTAGTTATCGATTACCACACCTTAGGAGCCGTACCAAAGAAAGGATGAGAATTCACATGAGGATAATGATGAGCAGGAGGTAGGAGAGGTTTTTGTTTTTTGTTAGGTGGTATAGTTCTTTCATGATTTAATAGATGCGGTGAGTTGATTAATTTGTATTTTATGTACCTGTTCTACATTGTACTTGTAGCTTCTCTAGATTTATATTACAAAAATAATGTTGTGTCGACTTANCGGAGCCGTCCAAAGAAAGGATGAGAATTCACATGAGGATAATGATGAGTAGGAGGGAGGAGAGGTTTTTGTTTTTTGTTAGGTGGTATAGCTCTTTCATGATTTAATAGATGCGGTGAGTTGATTAATTTGTATTCTATGTACCTGTTCTACATTGTACTTGTAGCTTCTCTAGATTTATATTACAAAAATAATGTTGTGTCGACTTACACTCAGTATAACATGTTATACATGAGTAATTATTTAGTAATGTGTTGTTTTGTTATCTTGGATAGGCATCAGGGCGCTGACGTGAAAAATGCCACATCAACAGGCCCATAATAACTATCTGATCAGGAGCTGCCATCAANTTAATTATTTAGTAATGTGTTGTTTTGTTATCTTGGATAGGTATCAGGGCGCTGACGTGAAAAATGCCACATCAACAGGCCCATAATAACTATCTGATCAGGAGCTGCCATCAAGGCTTGAATTGTAGAGCAATGGAACACTGGAAAGAAAGCCGTGTTGCCGAGCTGTGGCATTGTTGAAGTGTCTAATGCCACATCAACACTCGTAATGATGTTCGTCTAATTAGAGACAACATGATTTTGAAAATATCAGGGCGCCGAGCCATCAGACCTTGCACCACAATGCCGATGTGGCAAATGCCATTAAGTACAACATGAGATCTAAGCAATCCACAAAAAAATGGATTTGAAGTGAAGTTGTTGTAGTGCATTGCTCATCTAAGTTAGGAGCTTGCTCTTTATCAAGGGGAATAGTGGGAATAGAAGGCTCTTGATCATCAACCAAATTAGGATGGGTGGACTCTTTAANACCATCAGACCTTGCACCACAATGCCGATGTGGCAAATGCCACTAAGTACAACATGAGATCCAAGCAATCCACAAAAAAATGGATTTGAAGTGAAGTTGTAGTGCATTGCTCATCTAAGTCAGGAGCTTGCCCTTTATCAAGGGGAATAGTGGGAATAGAAGGCTCTTGATCATCAACCAAATTAGGATGGGTGGACTCTTTAAGGGTAGCATTTTCCATCTTATCTTAATTCAACAACTGTGACCCTCCAAGAAAAGAGTCTTGAACCTGAGGACCTCCAACTTCCATAGGTCTTTCCTGCCCAACATCACCCAAACTCCTATCAACATCTTGTCTTTTAGTAAGTGTCTCCACCACAGGACACTGAGTATCGACATGTGGAGCATCAAAATGACTAGGGGGAGTAGCTCTAAGTTCAGGATGAATTCTGAAACACTTATCCTGAGTATGTCCAAACATTCTACAACTTCCACAGTAATATGACTTATACTCCATGAGAACAGACTACAAGTATCCATTATGAGCAGCACCAATCCATATTTCATGAACTTCAGGTAGGGTGATATCCCTTTCAATCAAAATTTTTTGTAACAGAAGGTCTAGTGAGGTTGTAGGTGGAAACATCTAGCTTCATAGGTCTTCCAAGTGTGGCCCCAAGTGAAAAGAGAAATTGATGATTAAAAAAGTGCAGTTTAAGACTAGGAAATTTAAACCATATTGGAATAATGGGTGGCTCTTGACTAGGGTCAAAATTTGGGGACCACCTAAACAACTTCATGGAATTTCCTTCAATGTTGATATACTATTTGGAGAAAATCTTAGCATAATTTGCTTCTTTAGTTAAGTGGATCATTACANAATATAATTTTAATTATTTAGATTTGTGATATATATATAGTAATGATATTCAGTATGATATTGATGGTAGGTTTAAAAACAATAATATGAGTGATAATGATGGTAAATATATAAAAAAATTGTTAAATAAAATTTTATTGATAGGTTTAAATTTGAAGAGAGATTTGCATCCTTTGATTTTTCCATCTGATTTTGATAAATAAGAAGTCTGTTATATGTGAAGTACTTGATTATTAAAAAAAAAATTTCTTTTTAAAGTTTCTATTCTTCTTATGTTTCTATTCCTATTTGATGACTACTTGTGTGGAAGTTCACAACCTTTAGAAGTATTCCAAGAACAAAAAAGAAATTTAGCACTGATATATTATTTGTAGAGGCCAGTTTCAACATATCTATATATTTGTATCTATTATCTTAATCCTATTTCATAATTTTAATATCCATAATTTTTTTTCTTAAATTTATTCTTTGATTTTATAATAATTAGATGTTTATGATTATTATCATAATAAGAACTCAGGTCATCTCACTCTTATTGCATCACTCTCATACTGGTGCTCAACAATAGTCAAATGCTTATTATTGTTTGCCAGTAAGTATATTAAAGAAAAATTCATCTGATCATTTATTTTGTATTCATTTAATAGAAAATTATTCTTATCCATAATGGATTATAATTACTCTATGTTAATGGACCTAGATATATTCTCAAGTTTTAAATAGTAGAAAACTATTTCAGTAATGTTTGGCTTTGTGATTTTTTTTTGAGTTCTTATAAAAAAAATCATACATCTCTTATGATTAATTTATAGCTTTTAATTATATAGAAAATCTTTGTTAATACTTAAGACAATAAATTCTCTTTTTCTTAAAAAAAATTGATACTCTACATATAACAATTTTGCTCTGAAAAATTAAATGCATAACAATTTAGCTCTAATATCCACTTACAGTTTATTGGACTGATTGTTAGCTTGAATGTTTAATGAGCTATTAGGAACCACTTTATATTTAAAAAAATAGAAACTTAAGGGTAGGACTAGGATATATTAACCAAAATAGAGAAAGTGTGTCAATCTATGATCTACTAGCTAAATAAATAAAAAAAATATCTAATGAGTAGCTTAAGATTTAGAAATACAAGGGCCGAACAACAAACAACAAGAAAACCATAGGAAAAATAAGAGTTGAGTTAATAAAATATTTATTACATTGACCACAGCTAAAAATATCTAATGAACAATTAAAATTGATTAGATAACCTATGAGATATTATTTTAAGGGATAAACTTTGACTACTAGCTAACCCAAAGGAAATGTGGTGCAACCTAAGATCTATCAAACTTACCAAATGATAGAATAACAAAAAAATTATTAGAATTGATTATGAAGCTTAAGAAAGAGAATCCTAAAGGGTGGACAATGATCAACCAACCAACTAAAAGGAAGAATGGTGCAACCTAAGATCTATACGATTAACTGTAAAGCTAAATGTCTAATGAGCTACTATGATCAACATGGAGGGATGGTGCATCCTAAGATCTACTGATTAACTATATAACATAATGTGAAATGAGGTCCCTTCAACGTAAGATATAAGATTCCATGACAAAAGAATGAGCTTCAATTTGAGATCTAAGAAGACACATAGAAGTGAAATCACTTCAATATGAGTTTAAGAAAACATAAACGTTTCAACTTGACATCTAGATCATAAAAAATGAATTATAACATGATTGCATATGAGAAATGACATCATATTGAATTCAACTTATAGTTTTAAATAGAAAGTTTATTTAAAAGAAAAAAAAATAAAGACATTGATCTTTATAAGCACGTCCAAACTTAGGCTATGATGTAACGAGTTAGAAAGAGGCATATAATAGTATATGTTTAGGGAACCAACTTTATTAGATTACTATATTAGTAAAGAATTTCTAAAAAAATAATCTTAAAATAAGATATTCATCATATTCATAGTATATGTAATCAAATTTATGGACGAGTGTAAAACTAGGAAAAATGCAAACACTTACGCACAAGAAGGAAGGATGGCTCTACCTCATAGTTGTAATTTTAATAAAAAAAAGTTTAATGAGATACTCTTGAATAAGTTATCCATCTTGACCATGGTATCATGATTTAATAATGAGANAGGTTCATATATTAGGTCATTCCTTATATCATGGCCCATAAATATAATTTTAATTATTTAGATTTGTGATATATATAGTAATGATATTCAATATGATATTGATGGTAGGTTTAAAAACAGTAATATGAGTGATAATGATGGTAAATATATAAAAAATTTGTTAAATAAAAGTTTATTGATAGGTTTAAATTTGAAGAGAGATTTGCATCCTTTGATTTTCCATCTTATTTTGATAAATAAGAAGTCTGTTATATGTGAAGTACTTGATTATTAAACAAAATATTTCTTTTTAAAGTTTCTATTCTTCTTATGTTTCTATTCCTATTTGATGACTAATTATGTGGAAGTTCACAACCTTTAGAAGTATTCCAAGAACAAAAAAAGAAATTTAGCACTGATATATTATTTGTAGAGGCCAGCTTCAACATATCTATATATTTGTATCTATTATCTTAATCCTATTTCATAATTTTAATATCCATAATTTTTTTTCTTAAATTTATTCTTTGATTTTATAATAATTAGATGTTTATGATTATTATCATAATAAGAACTCAGGTCATCTCACTCTTATTGCATCATTCTCATACTCGTGCTCAACAATAATCAAATGCTTATTATTGTTTGCCAGTAAGTATATTAAAGAAAAATTCATCTGATCATTTATTTTGTATTCATTTAATAGAAAATTATTCTTATCCATAATGGATTATAATTACTCTATGTTAATGGACCTAGATATATTCTCAAGTTTTAAATAGTAGAAAACTATTTCAATTATGTTTGGCTTTGTGATTTTTTTTTGAGTTTTTATAAAAAAATCATTAAATCTCTTATGATTAATATATAACTTTTAATTATATAGAAAATCTTTGTTAATAGCTAAGACAATAAATTCTCTTTTTCTCAAAAAAGAATTGATACTCTACATATAACAATTTTGCTCTGAAAATTAAATGCATAAAAATTTAGCTCTAATATCCACTTACATTTTATTGGACTGATTGTTAGCTTGAATGTTTAATGAGCTATTAGGAACCACTTTATATTTAAAAAAATAGAAACTTAAGGGTAGGGCTAGGATATATTAACCAAAATAGAGAAAGTGTGTCAATCTATGATCTAAATAAATAAATAAAATATCTAATGAGCAGCTTAAGATTTAGAAATATAAGGGCCGAACAACAAACAACTAGAAAACCATAGGAAAAATAAGAGTTGAGTTAATAAAATATTTATTACATTGACCAGAGCTAAAAATATCTAATGAACAATTAAAATTGATTAGATAACCTATGAGATATAATCTTAAGGGATAGACTTTGAGAACCCAAAGGAAATGTGGCGCAACCTAAGATCTATCAAACTTACCAAATGATAGAATATCAAACAAATTATTAAAGTTGACTATGAAGCTTAAGAAAGAGAATCCTAAAGGATGAACAATGATCAACCATCCAACTAAAAGGAAGAATGGTGCAACCTAAGATCTATAAGATTAACTAAAAAGCTAAATGTCTAATGAGCTACTATGATCAACATGGAGGGATGGTGCATCCTAAGATCTACTGATTAACTATATAACATAATGTGAAATGAGGTCCCTTCAACGTAAGATATAAGATTCCATGACAAAAGAATGAGCTTCAATTTGAGATCTAAGAAGACACATAGAAGTGAAATCACTTCAATATGAGTTTAAGAAAACATAAACATTTCAACTTGACATCTGGATCATAAAAAATGAATTATAACGTGATTGCATTTGAGAAATGACATCATATTGAATTCAACTTATAGTTCTAAATAGAAAATTTATTTAAAAGGAAAAAAATAAAGACATTGATCTTTATAAGCACGTCCAAACTTAGGCTATGATGTAAAGAGTTAGAAAGAGGCATATAATAGTGTATGTTTAGGGAACCAACTTTATTAGATTACTATATTAGTAAAGAATTCTAAAAAAATAATCTTAAAATAAGATATTCATCATATTCATAGTATATGTAATCAAGTTTATGGACGAGTGTAAAACTAGGAAAAATGCAAACACTTAAGCACAAGAAGGAAGGATGGCTCTACCACATAGTTGTAATTTTAATAAAAAAAGTTTAATGAGATACTCTTGAATAAGTTATCCATCTTGACCATGGTATCATGATTTAATAATGAGAGGAGGACTTAATCATGTGAAACACATGCCAACCAAAATTATAATCTAACTTTATTTTGGGGCAAAAACCAAAATTGTAATAATAAATGAAATGGTCTTTTGGTTTTGGTAACTTAATGAGGACTAAATAAACACCATAAAGAATTATGCTTTATAAAATTTTTGGATTTTGGTAACTTGGATGCAAACAAAATTGAATCAGGAAGAGAAGAATAATATTTAAACTACGTTATAATTGATGGTTTAGATGATACACAACAACACAAACGTTTTTAGGAATATGTGTGATTTCTATAACATCCCCAAACATAAAGAAAATGGTATGGGGTGACTTATGATTTTTAAAAAATAATTATTAGTCAATTGGTATTATTTTTATTTTTATTTATTATTATTAATTTTGTTTATGTCTTAATATAAAATTAACTATATTCAAAATTGTGTTTTATTTTAATTTTTATTTAATATGACATAAAATAATTCATATAGTACTAGTGATGACAATAAGGGNCTGGTAACTTGGATGCAAACAAAATTGAATTAGGAAGAGAAGAATAATATTTAAACTACATTATAATTGATGGTTTAGATGATACACGACAACACAAACGTTTTTAGGAATATGTGTGATTTCTATAACATCCCCAAACATAAAGAAAAGGGTATGGGGTGACTTGCAATTTTTAAATAATAATTATTAGTCAATTGGTATTATTTTTATTTTTATTTATTTTTATTAATTTTGTTTATGTCTTAATATAAAAATTACTATATTCAAAGTTGTGTTTTATTTTAATTTTTATTTAATATGACATAAAATAATTCATATAGTACTAGTGATGACAATAAGGGTATGACAAAGATAGTGATGGGAGGAAATAGAACAAACTAGGGACTCACTAACACTCAAAGCGTGGATGAAGAAATCATTAAAATATCAAGTTTGAGCTACAATTTCCTTGCACACACCTTTGTGACATAGGAGGATAATTTCCACCTAGATATGACAAAGCATTTTGATCCTCACCAACCATTTTAATGATATTGATTTATAGTTGAGAAGAAAGAAAACAAGTGGAATCATAGGGAAGCAAGAGAAGTAAGAAAAGGCAAGAAAATTACAAAATAGAAATGGAATATAAAAAGAGAATGATAAAAGAGAAGGCAATTTACAAGTAAAATTATATGAACCTCAATAGTCTCAACTCATTTCACACAAGCTTTTCAATGAAAATCTAAAATTTCAACAAAATCCTTGAATTATTTGATAATCATTATGTGATCACTTTGGATGTGTAAACAATATCAAATTTTTGACCACGTCAAACTAGAAGTATTGTTGTCTTCCATAAAGAACATTGTATCTTGCAAGCCACATTAACAGTAATATAATTTCATCAATTAAAAAATGTGGTTAGAAGGTGAAATTGTAAGTTAAGATTGAATTTTATTCATATTTAAAAATGATTATTATTAATGATTTCAAGCTTTTCAATGTGTGCTGGTAATTCCAAAAAAAAAAAACATGAAGGTTTTGATATTAATTTCTTAAGGATTGTTTTCTTTTACAATTTGATAAAACGATCAATGGTGANAATATTGATTTATAGTTGAGAAGAAAGAAAAAAAAAAGTGGAATCATAGGGAAGCAAGAGAAGTAAGAAAAGGAAAGAAAATCACAAAATAGAAATGGAATATAAAAAGAGAATGATAAAAGAGAGGGCAATTTACAAGTAAAATTATATGAACCTCAATAGCCTCAACTCATTTCACACAAGCTTTTCAATGAAAAATCTAAAATTTCAACAAAATCCTTGAATTATTTGATAATCATTATGTGATCACTTTGGATGTGTAAACATTATCAAATTTTTGACTAAGTCAAACTAGAAGTATTGTTGCCTTCCACAGAGAACATTGAATCTTGCAAACCACATTAACAGTAATATAATTTCATCAATTAAAAAATGTGGTTAGAAGGTGAAATTGTAAGTTAAGATTGAATTTTATTCATATTTAAAAATGATTATTGTTAATGATTTTAAGCTTTTCAATGTGTACTGGTAATTCAAAAAAATAACATGAAGGTTTTGATATTAATTTCTTAAGGATTGTTTTCTTTTACAATTTGATAAAACGATCAATGGTGATAAAACAATCATAGAATTAGATGTGGGCTCCTAAATGACACAAATAAAATTATTTTTATGAGTAAACTTCAAGATTTAAAAATTTGGGATGTTCATGAAGAAACAAATTCTATGCAGGATAAAGTAATAAACACTATTAAACAAGTGACAAAAGTTGTAGTTAGAGAATCAAAAGAAAATGTTTCTATAAATAAAAATAGCTTATGATGGAATAATAATGTGCAAGAAAAGATAAAATATAAGAAGTTATATTATAAAAATTGGTTTAAATGCAAAAGCTTAAAGAATTAGAAAAAAATATAAAATAACCTGTAAGGAGTCTAAGAAAACAATCTGTGACACTAAAAATTTTGCTTTTAATGATATTTATAATAAATTAGATACTAAAAAATGAAAAACATATTTATAAACTAGCAAAAAATAGAGAAAAAAAGTAAACATTTTACTCAAGTAAAGTTTATTAATGGTGAAAATAAGAAGTTCTTTTCTTAGAAAATGATATTCAACATAAGTGCGCAAGTTATTTTGATAAATTTTTTAATGAAATTTCTGAAAATACGATCGATCTTAGTCATCTTAATATCGTTAATAATAATAAAATATTTCATTTTTACCGTCATATTAGTAAAAAAAGAAGTTAAGGAAGCGCTCTAAATAAAATCATGGGTGGAAAGTCTATAGGACCTGATGATATCCCAATTGAAGTGTGGAAATATATAAAAAATTTGGGAGTTTCTTGGCTTACTAAACTCTTTTATATTGTTTTAAAAGAAAAAAAGATGCTTGAGTGGAGAAAGAGTATTTTGGTCCTTATTTTTAAGAATAAAGGGATGCATAAGAATGTGCAAATTATAGAGGAATTGATGCGTCATACTTTAAAATTATGGGAGAGGGTAATTGGACATAGGTTAATACGTATAACAAAAATTTCTCATATACAATTAGGATTTATGCAGGGTAGGTTTACTATAGAAGCTATACATTTATTGAGAGGTTTGATGGAGAAGTTCATAGAGAATAATGATGATTTACACATGATTTTTATTGATTTAGAAAATGCTTATGGTAAAATTCTAAGAGATATCCTTTGGAGATTTCTAAAGAAGAAGGGTGTTGATATGATTTCTATTCAAGTCATTAAAGACATGTGTACTAGAGCTATTACGTGTGTTCGAACATGAGGATTGACCAAATATTTTCCTATTTCAGTTGGATTACATTAGGGATCAGCTTTAAACCCATATCTTTTATCGTTAGTTATGGGTGCTCTTACTGGACATTTACAGGAGGATGTAACTTGGTGTATGTTTTTCATTGGTGAAATCCTTCTCGTGGATAAGACTAGAGAAAAAGCTCAGGAAAAACTTGAATTGTGGAGTTCTACATTGGAGTCTAAGGACCTCAGTTTGAGTAGAACTAAAACTGAATACATGGAATGTAATTTTAGTGGTAGTAGTTCTAGTGACATAGTTGTAACTATGGGTGATCAAATTATTAAAATGTGTGAACGTTTTAGATACATCGGGTCTATTGTTTAAAGTGATGGTGATATAAATGCGGATGTTAATAGTAGAATTCAAGTTGATTGGTTGAAGTGGAGGAATGCTTTAGGCCGATTTTGTGACAGAAAAGTACCGCTTAGTTTGAAAGAAAAATCTTAGAAGATGGTAATAAGATCTGCAATGCTTTATGGCGCTAAATGTTGTTCTTTAAAAGAGAAGCATAAAACTAATCTAAGCGTCGCTGAGATGAGAATGCTTAGGTGGATAGTGGCTTTATACTTAGAAAAAAAATGTGAAATGAATATATTCGTGATAGGCTTGGTGTATCTCCAGTGACAAACAAAATTAGAGAAAGTTGTCTTAGATGGTTTGGTCACGTTAAACGTCGACCATTTGTTGATCCAATTAGGAGAGTAGACGTTTTAGATTTGATTTATGTTAAAAAAGGCAGAGGTACACCAAGAAAGACTTGGGCATATTGTATAAAAAATGACTTAATTTATCAAAATTAAATAAAAATATGACACTCAATAGGACACAATGGAGAGAAAAGATTCATGCAACTGACCCCACTCAGCGAAATAAAGTTTTATCGTTGTTGTAATCAGTGGTGATCCACATTATTTATTGGGCACCGTGTACTAAAAACATTCAAGATCTAAAAAACTTAAATTATGATTAAATTATAATTATATGTTCAATGTAATAGTTGTTCATCAATCTTTCATTATTTAGGCACATTACTCTAATACCTTCATTTTTCATCTTAAAAAAGATATTAATGAATTAAAGGTGATACAATGTCAAACTTTCTTAGCACCTCTCCATTCACTCTTTAGTCCCAAAAGCTTTATAACAACTTTCGTGAAAATTTCGGGCTATAATATCATATATTTTAATTGCAATTTGAACCTCAACAATTCCTCTTTTTTCACCAAATTCAAAATCTATTCCAACCTAATGGTTCTTGATGTGCCAACTACTCATCCAAGTCTACATTTTACTCTAAAAGACANACTTAAAGAACTAGAAAAAATATAAAATAACCTATAGGGAGTCTAAGAGAACAATTTGTGACACTAAAAATTTTGCTTTTAGTGATATTTATAATAAATTAGATACTAAAAAAGTGAAAAACATATTTATAAACTAGCAAAAAATAGAGAAAAAAGTAAAGATTTAACTCAAGTAAAGTTTATTAATGGTGAAAATAAAAAGTACTTTTCTTAGAAAATGATATTCAACATAAGTGCGCGAATTATTTTGATAAAATTTTTAATGAAGTTTCTAAAAATACGATCGATCTTAGTGATCTTAATATCGTTAATAATAATATAACATTTCATTTTTACCGTTATATAAGTAAAAAAGAAGTTAAGGAAGCGCTTTAAATAAAATCATGGGTGGAAAGTCTATAGGACCTGATGATATCCCAATTGAAGTGTAGAAATATATAAAAGATTTGGGAGTTTCTTGGCTTGCTAAGCTCTTTTATATTATTTTAAAAGCAAAAAAGATGCCTGAGGAGTGGAGAAAGAGTATTTTGGTCCTTATTTTTAAGAATAAAGGGGATGCACAAGAATGTGCAAATTATAAAGGAATTTATGTGTCATACTTTAAAATTATGGGAGAGGGTAATTGAACATAGGTTAATACGTATAACAAAAATTTCTCATATAGAATTAGGATTTATGCAGGTTAGGTTTACTATAGAAGCTATACATTTATTGAGAGGTTTGATGGAGAAGTACATAGAGAATAAGGATGATTTACATATGATTTTTATTGATATAGAAAATGCTTATGGTAAAATTCTAAGAGATATCCTTTGGAGATTTCTAAAGAAGAAAGGTGTTGATATTATTTCTATTCAAGTCATTAAAGATATGTATGCTAGAGCTGTTACTTGTGTTCGAACAAGAGGATTGACCAAATATTTTCCTATTTCAGTTTGATTACATTAGGGATCGACTTTAAAGCCATATCTTTTATCGTTAGTTATGGGTGCTCTTACTGGACATTTACAGGAGGATGTAACTTGGTGTATGCTTTTCGTTGATGATATCCTTATCGTGGATAAGACTAGAGAAAAAGCTCAGGAAAAACTTGAATTGTGGAGTTCTACATTGGAGTCTAAAGACCTCAGTTTGAGTAGAACTAAAACTGAATACATAGAATGTAATTTTAGTGGTAGATAGTTGTAACTATGGGTGATCAAATTATTAAAATGTGTGAACGTTTTAGATATATCAGGTCTATTGTTTAAAGTGATGGTGATATAAATGCGGATATTAATAGTAGTATTCAAGTTGGTTGGTTGAAGTGGAGGAATGCTTCATGCCTAGTTTGTGACAGAAAAGTACCGCTTAGATTGAAAGAAAAATTTTAGAAGATGATAATAAGATCTGCATTGCTTTATGGTGCTAAATGTTGTTCTTTAAAAGAGAAGCATAAAACTAAGCTAAGCGTCGCTGAGATGAGAATGCTTAGGTGGATAGTGGCTTTATACTTAGAAAAAAAATGTGAAATGAATATATTCGTGATAGGGTTGGTGTAGCTCCAGTGACAAACAAAATTAGAGAAAGTTGTCTTAGATGGTTTGGTCACATTAAACGTCGACCATTGTTGATCCAATTAGGAGAGTAGACGTTTTAGATTTTATTTATGTTAAGAAAGGCAGAGGTAGACCAAGGAAGGCTTGGGCATATTGTATAAAAAATGACTTAATTTATTAAAATTAAATGAAAATATGACACTAAATAGGACACAATGAAGAGAAAAGATTCATGCAACTGACCCCACTTAGCGAAATAAAGTTTTATCGTTGTTGTAATAAGTGGTGATCCACATATTATTTATTGTACACCTAAAAACATTCAAGATCTAAAAACTTAAATTATGATTAAATTATAATTATATGTTCAATGTAATAGTTGTTTATCAATCTTTCGTTATTTAGGCACATTACTCTAATACCTTCATTTTTTCATCTTAAAAAAAATTATTAATGAATTAAAAGTAATACAATGTCAAACTTTCTTAGCACCTCTCCATTCACTCTTTAGTCCCAACAACTTTATTACAACTTTAGTGAAGATTTTGGGCTATAATATCATATATTTTAATTGCAATTTGAACCTCAACAATCCCTCTTTTTTCACCAAATTCCAAATCTATTCCAACCTAATGGTTCTTGATGTGCCAACTACTCATCCAAGTCTACATTTTACTCTAAAAGGCATTGATCAAGGACTTAAACCATATTAAATTCCATCCGGTTTCCCTCTTCTCCTACTTAGTTTTTCCATAAATAACTTCATTTTAAAATAAAGTGAGATGAAACCCTATATTTTGTCTATGTACTTCACTTCTCCAACCACTGGTCATAAGTTGATATGTTGCTTTCCACAACATGGTTGGTCTATGCCCATCAATCTATAATATAAACAAATATTTGTAATTTATGTTGATATATAGTAAGATTGAACGATAGAGATCTGATATTTGATCTTATAGCTTTAATTAATTCTCCCTTCATAATTGCACGTTGATAAGTGCAACAAACCTAATTGAACTCCTAAAACAATCCTTAAAATACATTCAAAATCATTTTTTTTCTTAAATTTTAAATATTTTGAGAGTTTTTAAAAATAATTATATTTTATTTTTAGTGTATCTAGCANCTTAAATTTTAAATATTTTGAGAGTTTTTAAAAATAATTATATTTTATTTTTAGTGTATCTAGCAATTTTTGTTTAAAATAAATGAATGAATGAATTAATTAAAATTGAAAAATAAAATTAAAACAAAAATGACTCCTATTAATGTCTAATTAATCATTAGTGAAACGTATTTGTAATGTGGCCATGTAAAGCATTATCATAAATTGTTAAGTTAGTGAAAAGATAAATTTCGTAATTTTTAGCATTGGAAGAAGACGTAGCTTTTCAAATATGAAGTTAAAGCAAAACGAAGGGACTGTTTGGGGCAGCTTATTGGGTGCGGTGACGTTTTGAAAATGCACCTGACATATTCGGGTAAATTGCGTTTTGGCAGCTTATGCGTTTTCAAAATGCTGAAAACAACATTTTCACACCGCACCTGTTTAGGTGCGGTGTCAGCTTTCTGGCTGCGGTCTGACTTTTTCAAAAAATAAAAATTTATAGTTGTCACCGCACCTAACTTATCAACATATTATTTTTAATCAAATTATTCAATATGCTGGAGTTGTCCCAAAACATAACCTAAGGAGGTGATATAAGAATCATCAAGACCGACAAGAATGAAATATTCTCCAACTTGACTCAAATATCTCCAGGTGGCAAAATATTAATTTACGTATGTTGCATCCAACTTTTTATATTTATATTTGTAGCATCCATGTTGCAAGGACTGGCGGCTGACCTAAGGGCCACCTAGGACTACTGAAAAAAATTATTCATCTGAGCGATCGAACAAAGGTCTAGTCCCCCAACCAACTCACTCCAGAAAATAAGCTTATTTCCGACAACCCCAAAACCGTTGGATACCATCTAAAAGTTATAAGTTAATAAATTTCTCACAACTTAACTACGGCTTTGGGGATGTCCCTAAAACGCTTGTCGGTAATTCTTTTATTGATGAAATTACCTACGACTTATATTTGCCGACGGCTTATTGATGAGATAAAATTGTCGCAATAGGTTTAAATTCATATTGTTGGCACACAATCAGTTTCCATCTGTNTAATTAATTAATTAAAATTGAAAAATAAAATTAAAACAAAAATGACTCCTATTAATGTCTAATTAATTATTAGTGAAACGTATTTGTAATGTGGCCATGTAAAGCATTATCATAAATTGTTAAGTTATTGAAAAGATAAATTTCGTAATTTTTAGCATTGGAAGAAGACGTAGCCTTTCAAATATGAAGTTCAATCAAAACTAAGACACTGTTTGGGGCAGTTTATTGGGTGCGGTGACGTTTTGAAAATGCACCTGACATATTTGGGTAAATCGCGTTTTGACAGCTTATGCGTTTTCAAAATGCTGAAAAACAGCTTTCTGGCAGCGGTCTGACTTTTCCAAAAAAATAAAAAAATTTGTAGTTGCCACCGCACCTAGCTTATCGATAAATTATTTTTAATCAAATTATTCAAGTCGTTAAGAATGAGGTGATGTAAGAATCATCAAGACCGACAAGAATGAAATTTTCTTTAGCTTCACTGAAATATCTCCACGTGGCAACATATTAATTTACGTATGTTGCACCCAAGTTTTTATATTTATACGTGTAGCATCCATGTTGCACGGATACACATTTAGGGACATGGATATGCCATGATTTTCTTATTTTCTTAAATCATAGAACACAAATATGTTGTGTATAATAAGATAAATGTATCACACAATTCTTACATATTTACAAATCTAACACTCTAATTTTGTTTCTTACGTATATCACATTAAAAATATCACTATTTTTACTTCTAAAGAATGTAATACGCCTTTTTCGTGTTACATGTACCTCTTCTTAGTTTTTGAAAATAAAAAAAAAAAAATTTACTGACTTATATCATCACGATAATTTTTATTTTGAAATTAAAAATAGAATAATTTCCTTAAAAAAGTATTATTAAGAATATAATTGTTTTAAAATATTTTAAAAAAATTCATTGATTAATTAAGGGCACAAGTGTCTAACATGTATCTCTTCTTTTATATATTATTTAAATTAGATTTTTCTATATCATGTCGGACATATGTTTGAACCGTATCAAATGTGTCTTCGTGTTCTACTCTAGATCGCTTCTTAATTAGAAGTATCATCACATCATATCATAATACTTTGGTGCTTTAAACATATGCACGAAGAAGTGTACTTTATATTCAAAAAAGGGTAATAATGTTCTATTTAATATGATATTAAAGATTTGAATGTTATGTGTATATTCACGAGAAATGTGGCATTATAGGAGAGTATAAATGGATATGGAGAAAATATGAGAGGGAGAGAAAGAGAGAGAATTTAAGAGAATAATTGAAATTCTCTTCTTTTTTTTCTGCTGCATACCAAAATATAGATTTCATGAATCTCGAGAAAATCTAATGGTATTAATAAAAAAAGACGTTCCTCTAATGAAATGCTAAAGAACTCATAAAACCAACCGGTCGAAGAACCACCAACCGACTGACAATCAACCAATCGAAGGACTGGCGGCTGACATAAGGGCCACCTAGGACTACTGAAAACAATTATTCATCCGAGCGATCGAACAAAGGTCTAGTCCCTCAACCAACTCACTCCAGAAAATAAGCTTATTTCCGACGACCCCAAAATTGTTGGATACCATCTGAAAATTATCAGTTAATGAATTTCTCAGGACTTAACTATGGCTTTGGGGATGTACCTAAAACGCTTGTTGGTAATTCTTTTATTGATGAAATTACCTACGAATTATATTAGCCGACGACTTATTGATGAGATAAAATTGTCGCAATAGGTTTAAATTCATATTGTTGGCACACAATCAGTTTCCATCTGTAATATGGTCGACAATTTTTCCATCGAATTAGTGTAGCACAACCATTTGAAAAGTGTAGCGCCACCATCGAAAAAGTGTAGCACAGCCATCGGTGCCTATCAGAAATGACAGATAATCCATTCCGTTAGAAAACTGGAGCAAAAATTGTAAAATTGTCATCTGTCATCAGATTCTAGGCCGTCAAAAATGTCCATCAGAAATTATGATAGTCCGTCGAAATACCATCAGTTTGTCGTTGCAGAATTAACTGACGATTACAGACTGTCAGATTTAATGAGAAAACTGTCGTAATGCTAATGGTAAGTCGTCGAAAATCTGTAGCATCAGAAAAAAAAAAATGTTTCTTAGACACTATAATTTCCACACCTTCAATCCTTTAACTACAATTTTAACAGAACACCGTGAGCCAATCCAATTAGTTATTAAACTAATATCACAGTTGTAGCTAACATAGAAACCATAAGAGGAAAAAAAAAACAATTGCATTAAACCAACGAAAATAATCACTTGAACATAAATAATTAATCTTCGTTAAAATTAATTGTTCTAAATAAACAAACAAGACAAAAAAAAGTCCCTCATTGCCATCCATCCTCTCATCATCTTTCTCGCCAAAATCATCCTCAACTCACCATTTTCCTCTCTGCTATGCATGAAGCAGTATTGCATCGAACTCTGCCTTCATCTTCAACTCCATTTCATATCTCATTTGGGCTAGCTGGGTAGAGACCTGGGTAGCAACCTCGACAGCAACTCCAACCTTAATATTAGAAGTAAACGCGACAAACTGCTTACAAAGATCCTCCACCTAAGCAGTAGAAGTCGAAACACCAGATGAGCTAGAGAGACGAGCGTTGTTGGTCGACACCTGAGACCCTAATCCGTAGACCCAACCCTTTTACTTCATCCAACAGCCTCCCTCCATAGGTCATACTTTGACAGATCACAATATGTGATTGTAATACTGCCCTATTGCTAGAATTGACTCTTCTTCATCCACTGAAAGGTCTCCTATAAAATAAAAATAAATGAAAGTTAGAGGCTAAAAAAACTTCAGTGGTTATTTGAATTGTACACNGTCCATCGTAGTGTAGCACAACCATTTGAAAAGTGTAGCGCCACCATCGAAGAAGTGTAGCACAACCATCGGTGCCTATCATAAATGACAGACAATCCATTCAGTTAGAAAATTGGAGCAAAAATTGTAAAATTGTCATCTATCATCAGATTCTAGGCCGTAAAAAATGTCCATCAGAAATTACGATAGTCCGTCGAAATACCATCAGTTTGTCGTTACAGAATTAACTGACGATTACAGACTGTCGGATTTAATGAGAAAATTGTCGTAATGCTAATGGTAAGTCGTCGAAAATCTGTTAGCATCAGAAAAAAAGATTAATATGTTTCTTAGACACTATAATTTCCACACCTTCAATCCTATAACTATAATTTTAACAGAACACTATGAGCCAATCCAATTAGTTATTAAACTAATATCACAATTGTAGCTAACATAGAAACCATAAGAGAAAAAAAAAACAATTGCATTAAACCAACCAAAATGATCACTTGAACATAAAAAAATTAATCTTCGTTAAAATTAATTGTTCTAAATAAACAAACAAGACAAAAAAGTCCCTCCTTGCCATCCATCCTCTCATCATCTTTCTCGCCAAAATCAACCTCAACTCACCATTTTCCTCTCTGTTGTGCATGAAGCAGTATTGCATCGAACTCTGCCTTCGTCTTCAACTTCATTTCATATCTCATTTGGGCTAGTTGGGTAGAGACCTGGGTAGCAACCTCGGCAGCAACTCCAACCTTAATATTAGAAGTAAACGCGACGAACTGCTTACGAAGATCCTCCACCTAAGCAGTAGAAGTCGAAACACCAGATGAGCTAGAGGGACGAGCGTTGTTGGTCGACACCTGAGACCCTAATCCGTAGACCCAACCCTTTTACTTCATCCAACAGCCTCCCTCCATAGGTCATACTTTGACGGATCACAATCTGTGATTGTAATACTGTCCTATTGCTAGAATTGACTCTTCTTCATCCATTGAATGGTCTCCTATAAAATAAAAATAAATGAAAGTTAGAGGCTAAAAAAACTTCAGTGGTTATTTGAATTGTACACTAATTAATCTTGCAAATTACCTGGGTCACCAAAGATCTGCTGTCTACCCAAGCCTGGTATGGCTGCCACTATTAGCACTCGCATGTAACTCGACATCGAATGGGTCCCATCCAAACTCTATAGACACTCAGAATAATAAAACAATTATCATACATTTAATGTACAATAAAATTTAATGCAGAAATTAAGTCTTACTAGTATCTTCTTATGCTATGTATGTGGGAGCACTCCATCAGTAAGCTTGAAGGCCCTCATGCTAAAGTGGTGCTTCTGTTTGGTCCACACTCTCTTCTTCTGGTATTTGGGATAATTATATAACCTAAGTAGTGAAGCAAACACATCCCTGTTGACCCAGAAGGAGTGTTGACGCGTCTTTCATATGTATGCAAACTCCCCTTTTGCTTGAAGTTTCTTCGAATGTGGGCCTCTTCCTCAGGTGGGTAGAACCATTGTTTATGCAAAAGAAATAGAAAATGTTAAATTGATAAGAATAAATATATAACTGAAGAAAAATGTGTTTAGTATATACCTTGAACTCCTGAAACCACATATTCCGAACTGGGATCGGGACCTTCTTCCATGATAAATATGGATAGTTAAACTTGTTCCGAATAATGTCTCGAATACAATGGACGACCTGTGAGGGGGGTGGTGGGAGAAAAATTAGAACCAATATTTCTTAATTATCTATTAAATTTTAAAAATAAAGCACTAATGTTAGTATATAAAAAAACATAAGTATTCCTCCACGGATCGGAGCTGAAAACTGTTGTCATGTGGTGCTCAAACTAGAAGGTGCATCAGTAGCAGCTGGTGGTGGTGTTGGTGAGGTAGTCACGACCAGTGGCAGTGTTTTTATGGTTATCACAACTAGTAGTGGTGCTGGAATTATAGACGCAGCTGGGAGTGGTGCTAGTTTGGTGACAGTAGGGGTATCGACCAGGGTTTGTGCTCAAAGTGTTGGTGATGGTGGTGTGATGGCAGTGCTCCCATCTTTAGTGCCACGTCCATGGTCTTATTGGCTGGCAAACTACTTCCTACAGCATTCTAGGGAACCACATCTCCTGATAGAAGGGAGACCGCTCCTCCCTCCATAAGTCATCTGCAAGAAGGAAAGAAAATTAATTAATGCAAGTGAACAAAAATCAAAACAATCAAGTACAATCTACAAACTAATAAAGCTAAAAATACAGATGTATGCAATAAATAGAAAGGAAAACTGCAAAGTGCATGAAATATATGATGCACCTAAAATATATAGTATTTTTAGACGTATTTTTATACTTATTTTTGAGATATTGCGCATTAATGAAAGTTATTTGTGTGTTTTTCTTTCAGGTACAAGTAAAAAGTTAAAAAATGCTGAGCGGAGTGAAAAATGATCAAATTTGGAGCAAAGAGGTGAATAAAGTGTTTTGGCGCCTAAGCGCTAGATCCGGCGCTTAAGCATCAGGTAAACAGAGAAGGCCGCGCCTAAGCGCCAGAGGCAGTTATTTGGCGGTTTTCTTCATTTGGCCAAATTTTGAAGAGGTATTTGAGGCACCTATTGGCTAAAGAGGGTGGTTATGACCACTAGAAATGAAAATATTATTAAAAGACTTACGAAAGGAGGCATTCTTTAGAGGATACATCGAATTGGGACATATTTTGAAGAGTTATCAAGGCACCTATTGCAGATTTATAAAAGAAGGAAGTTGAGACTTTTTAAAGTGTGCTTAAAAGTTTTGAAAAGTTTTGGAAAAGGGGAGTTTTTGAGAGAGTTCTGGAGAGATTTTCAGGCACCACAAATTTACTTTATCTTTTTGTTTTGAGTTTATTTTGAGAATTTTGTAAAAGAGAAGAGATTCAAAGGAACTTTAAGAGTTTGGTGGAGGATTTGAGATAAGTTTTATCTTTTGTTTTGAACTACTTTTTGTTTTAATCTAGACTTCTTGTTGGTTTGACAATGATTTCTACTTTTAAATTAAAGTGTGGTTTTGTTTTCTCCATGGATTCTGAGTAGTATTCTTTATCTTTCTCCTTAAAATGATAAGTAATTAAAGTGTTGGTTGGAAGTTATGGAGAGTATTGATCTTTAATGTTGGAAGAAGTTGTGATGATTTAAATTCATGAACTTCATTTACTTCCTTGATTTGGCCTATATAGATGTTAAAATTTGTTGTGAGAACATGTAAGAATCAGGCTAGTATTGTCTCAGTCAATAATTGGAAAGAATCACATGAGGTTGTATGAATGAGAATGTAANTATCATTAAAGGGTGTAGAGTTAGAGGACTTTAAAGTGACAGGTTAAAGCCCTCAACTTGGTTT
>JXCR01146640.1:6810-25843 GCA_002079205.1 Phalaenopsis hybrid cultivar
GGATCCATGACATCCCCTAGTTCTTCCTCCTTTCGACTCCACAACAAAATGTTCCAAATTTGAACTAATCCCATTTCACACATCTACGTCTGATCTAATTGAAAAGTCCTACCCTTTGAAACTCCTTGAAGATAATATTTCCTGATTTTTATCGAGAGTCTTCTTAGGTTACTTTGGTCATTTAAGATGTAATTAACTATAGGGGCTTGCCCTTATAGGAAGCATGTCCAAACCTAGCTTAATATAAACCCTATTTAATTCTTTATGTTAAATAGGGGGACTTGTCGGAATATACAATGGTTTCGCAGACCAAACGGATGTCATATATTTCTTTGTTTATTTGATTAAGCCTCATCTTCAAGTCTTGTGTTTATCCTTCGGGATAGATACCGGATTTGAGGTACATCTCTCTTTCATTTAAACTATGAAAAATATGAGTTCAGTTTGATTTCATAATTTTCTAAAACTAAATATATATGTAAATTAAAATGTCCTTCCAAAGCGGGCAACAAGATTTCGATTCCGGTGACCGACAGCTTCTTACGGGCAACTCCTCCAACCAAAAATAGCGCTGACAACTATATCAGGGTAGAGAATTAAAATTGATCCTATTTAGCAAAATACAAATTATGTACATTTATCTCTTCTCATTTTACCATAGCCTCATTGTAGTGG
Organism: Phalaenopsis hybrid cultivar; assembly: GCA_002079205.1. Classification (NCBI taxonomy): domain Eukaryota; kingdom Viridiplantae; phylum Streptophyta; class Magnoliopsida; order Asparagales; family Orchidaceae; genus Phalaenopsis; species Phalaenopsis hybrid cultivar. The sequence goes on from JXCR01146640.1 coordinate 7,486, forward strand.
GAAGGATGTTTTTTCACATAAAAATCTTCGTTACATAAACATAGTTAATTGATTAGTATTTACTATTTTAAACTTTTCATTTTTTATTTGATAATAGTTTAGAAATTTAATTTTGATTACATCTCAATAATTGAAATTAGTGACAGTGATTTCAATTTACTTTCTGTGAATTTTCTAGCAAATTTATCATTTCCAATTTAAACCTACCCCGTGATATCAATATTTGGGGCTTAAATAGAAAGTCTATTATTACTTGATAATGATACGTATACCTGCGTAGAATCTGAATATTAATTAATTATACTTATTTAAATTTTGCACAATCTATCACAGCAAAAAATCTGATCAAGTTTTTGGCGCCCTTGCCGGGGAAGGTAATAGTTAAATTAAATAGTTTTGATAAATTAGGGAATTTAAAGATAATATATATACCATAAAAAAATTTAAATTAAAAAATCAAAATTCAAAAAGAAATATTTTTATTAGAGTGTTTATTTTACTTTGCTTACTTTATTTGCTTATGTGAAATATTGAATCTGAAGGTTTAGTACCTTATGATTCAGAATTAGAATGCACTATTAGAAAAATTCGAAAACAACAAAGAGAAATTATAAAGTTACAAGAAATGGCGAATAACTTAGATAATTTAATAAATGAAAATCGACAAAGACCTTTAAAAGATTATGTCGATCTGACAGCAGATGAACTTTACTTAACTATTCAAAATCCTGATATTGCTGCTAATTCATTTGAGCTTAAACCTGTTATTATTTAGATGACACAAAATAATCAGTTTGAAGGATCACCTACTGAAGATCCTAACTTACATCTTGCTAGTTTTCTTTAAATTTGTGCTAAATTTAAAAACGACGGAGTGTCTACTGATGTTAATAGGCTTAGACTTTTTCCTTTTTCATTAAGGGATAAAGTCAAGGCTTTGTTAAATTCTTTAGCACCTGGATCTATTAGAACTTGGGGAGAACTATCACAAAAATTCTTGGCTAAATATTTTCCACCCTCAAAACAACTAAGCGTAGAAATGATATTACATCTATTTGTCAGTTTGAGAGGGAATCGATATATGAAGCCTGGGAAAGATTTAAAGATCTTCTTAGAAAGTGTCCACACCATGCTTTATCAGATTGGTTAATAATTCAAACATTTTACAATTGATTAGTAGGATCACTTAGATCTATTATAGATGCTGTTGCGGGTGGTTCATTAATGTCAAAACATTTTGATGAAGCATATTCTTTAATTGAAGAAATGGTTACTAATAATTTTCAATGGCTCTCTGAAAGGGTAAATCCTAAGAGAGTAGCTAGTATTCATGATTCTGATGCAATATCTATTTTGGAATCTCAAATTGCTGATATTTCTAAGAAGATTGGTCAAATGAGAGTGAATTATTCTCAGATACCCCCATTATTAGAGGAGAATTCACTAGGACAGATAATTGATACTCAATCATCTTATGAAACTTTAAACACTATAAAAAATTGAAATAACAATCTCTATTCTAACTATTTTAACCTTGGATGGAAAAATCACTTTAATTTTAGTTGGAATAATTATAATAATTCGGTGAATCTATCCAGAAATCTGTACAATCAAGGATATTCTAATTTTCGACCTTATTATCCTCTAAAATTTAACTCCAACCCTAACCTACAAGTTAAGGAAAAGAAGTTGACGATGAAAGAAGTAATGTTGAATATGGGAAATCAAATACAGAATCAATGGGCTGCTATTAGAAATATTGAAAATCAATTAGGACATATTGCTACTACACTTAGTAATAAACTTTCTGGAATTCTTCCAAGTACTGTGGAAATTAATCTAAAAGATAAAAAAAAAGTGTAAATTAAAGCTATTCAATTACAAAGTGGAAAAGAAGTTGAAACAAGGATCCAAAGAGAAACTGAACTTGATGAAGAGAAGGAAGAAATGGAAAATGATCAACTGGAAATGAATAAACACAGGTACCTGTAGAAAAACCATTACCTACGTTTCCTCAAAGACTGAAGCAGAAGAATAAAGATAAATAATTTATAAATTTTTTGAAAATTCTTAAGAAGTTAACGATAAATATTCCTTTTGTTGAATCTTTGGAATAAATGCCAAGTTATGTGAAATTTATGAAGGATGTATTAAACAAGAAAAAGAAGTTTACAGATCATGAGACTGTTGCACTCAGTGAAGGGTGTAGTGCTCATATTCAGAAAAAGCTTCCCGAAAAATTAAAAGATCCTAGTAGTTTTACTATACCTTATGCAATTGGAGAAAAGTTTTACGGAAAAGCTTTATGTGATTTAGGAGCGAGTATCAATCTTATGCCCTTATCGAATTTTAAACATTTAGATTTAGGAGAATTTTCCCCTACTACTGTAACTCTTTAGTTAGCTGATCGATCAATAACTTATCCAAAAGAAGTTATAGAAGATGTGCTAGTAAAAGTGGATAGATTTATTTTCCCTGTAGATTTTATAGTATTGGATGTGAAGGAAGATAAAGAGATTCATATTATTTTAGGGAAATCATTTCTTGCAACAGGGAGAGTTGTAATAGATGTGCAAAAAGGAGAATTAATAATGAGAGTTAATGATCAAGAAGTGAAATTTAATATAGAAAAACCTATAAAATATCCTACAATAGAAAATAATAATGAATGTTTCAGGATGGAAGTAACTAATTATCTAAGTAATGAGCAGTTTAAGAATGAGTTCGAAGATAAATTAAAGCAAGGAGAAATTTTTGATACTAAGATTAAGTAAAAGAAGAAGATTTGGATTATATTCAGGTCAAATTTGAAGCATTAGACATGCTGGAAAATGATAGTAAAAATATTATTCCTTCAAGTATTAAACCACCTGAACTTGAATTGAAGATATTACCTGCTTTAAAATATGTATTTTTAGGAGAGTCATCTACATTGTCTATTATTATATATTCTGAGTTAACTGAAATTCAGGAACAAAAGTTGATAGAGATGTTGAAAAAGTATAAAAAGTCATTTGGATGGACTTTAGCAGATATTAAAGGAATTAGTCCTTCAATTTGTATGCACAAAATTTTATTAGAAGAACAGTATGAACCTAAAGCGGATCCTTAGAGACGATTAAACCTAATAATGAAAAAAGTTGTTAAAAAAGAGTTTTAAAGTGGTTAGATGTTGGAATTGTATATCCTATTTCAGATAGTGCTTGGGTAAGCCCAATTCACTATGTTCCGAAGAAAGGATGAGTGACTGTTGAAGAAAATGAGAAAAATGAATTAATACCAATAACACAAGAAACTGGTTGGCAAATTTACATTGACTATATAAAACTAAATATGGCCACCAGAAAAGATCACTTTCCTTTACCCTTTCTAGACCAAATGTTGGGATAGATTGGCTGAGAACAAATATTATTGCTTTTTAGATGAATATTTCAGATATCATCAAATTCCAATTGCTTCAGAGGATCAAGACAAAAAAAATGTTTACAAGCTCATATGAAACATTTGCTTTTCGTAGAATGTATTTTGGACTATGCAATGCACCTGCAACATTTCAAAAATGTATGATGCAATTTTTAGCAATTTTATAGAGCATGGATTGGAAGTGTTTATGAATGATTTTTTTGTATTTGGGACTTTGTTTGATTTATGTCTTAATAATTTAGAAAAAGTTCTGGAAGTATGTGAAAAAATCAACCTAAATTTAAATTGGGAAAAATTTCAATTTATGGTTGTAGGAGGTATTGTTCTTGGGCATAAAATTTATGACAAAGGCATGGAAGGAGATCCTGCAAAAATCCAAGTTATAAAAAAATTACCACCTCCTAATAGTGTTAAAGGGGTGAGAAGTTTTCTAAAACATGCTGGTTTTTACAGACGCAACATAAAAAATTTTCAAAAATAATTAAACTCTTATGCCAACTTTTAGAAAAAGATATGAAATTTGATTTTAATGAGTAATGCATAATAGCATTTGAATTATTAAAGAAAAAATTAATCACTGCACCTACAATTGTACCACCTGACTGGGAGAAACCATATGAAATAATGTGCGATGTTAGTGATTATGCTATTGGGGTTGTATTAGGACAAAGGCACGACAAAGTTTTTAAAGTATATATATCGTTATTAAAACTCTAAAAAATGCTCAAATTAATTATACTACTACTGAAAGAGAGTTATTAGCTATTTTTAGTAAAACTCAAATAATTCAAATTAATTATACTACCTACAAAAGTGAGTTATTAGTTATTACAATGCCATTGATAAATTTATACCATATTTAACTGGAACTAAATGTGTAGTGCATACAAATCATTCTGTTATTAAATACTTAATGTAAAAGAAGAATGTTAAACCAAAATTATTTAGATGGATACTTCTATTGCAAGAGTTTGATTTTACCGTGGTTGATAGAAAGGGAAATGATAATCAAATAGCAGATCATTTGTCTAGAATAGAAATAGAAATATTAACTAATTTTGGAAGTAAAATTTTAGAAAATTTTCCTGATGAACATTTATATAGTATTGATGAAATGGATGTACCATGGTATGCTCATATAGTAAATTATATTGTAAGTGATATTCTACCACCTGATATCAAGAATCCATAATTAAAGAAATTTATTTATGATTCGAAAGACTATTTTTGGGATGACCCATATTTATATAAAAAATGTAAAGATTTAATTATTAGAAGATGTGTGCCTTATGAAGAAACTCAACAGATAATTGAAAGATGTCATGATTCTAAATTTGGAGAACATTTTGGAACAAATAGAACTGCATATAAAATTTTGCAAGCTGAAATTTATTGGTCTACTATTTTTAGAGATGTTAATGAATATATTAAAACATGAGATATATGTCAACAAGTAGGAAATATTTCTAGAAGAAACGAAATGCCTCTAAATTACACATTAAAAGTTAAAAATTTTTATGCGTGGGGATTAGACTTTATGGGACCATTTATGCCTTCATTTGGAAATTTATTGATATTACTTGATGTTGATTATATGTTTATGTGGATTGAAGCAATTGATATGCCTAGATGTGATGCTCGGAGTGTTTCCAAATTTTTTACTTAAAAATATTTTTACAAGATGTGGAATGCCGAGAGTAATCCTTACTAATGGAATATCTCATTTCAGGAATAAGAGAATCGAAAAATTGATCAAGAAATATGATATAATGCATAAATTCTCTACTGCCTATCATCCTCAGACTAGTGGTCTAACAGAAATATCAAATCGTGAAATTAAATGCATTTTAGAAAAAGTTATAAACCCTTATAAATTGGATTGGTCTGCTAGACTAGATACTGCATTATGGGCATACAAAACTGCTTATAAAACTCNTATATGTCAACAAGTAGGAAATATTTCTAGAAGAAACGAAATGCCTCTAAATTACACATTAAAAGTTAAAAATTTTTATGCGTGGGGATTAGACTTTATGGGACCATTTATGCCTTCATTTGGAAATTTATTGATATTACTTGATGTTGATTATATGTTTATGTGGATTGAAGCAATTGATATGCCTAGATGTGATGCTCGGAGTGTTTCCAAATTTTTTACTTAAAAATATTTTTACAAGATGTGGAATGCCGAGAGTAATCCTTACTAATGGAATATCTCATTTCAGGAATAAGAGAATCGAAAAATTGATCAAGAAATATGATATAATGCATAAATTCTCTACTGCCTATCATCCTCAGACTAGTGGTCTAACAGAAATATCAAATCGTGAAATTAAATGCATTTTAGAAAAAGTTATAAACCCTTATAAATTGGATTGGTCTGCTAGACTAGATACTGCATTATGGGCATACAAAACTGCTTATAAAACTCTTATAGGAATGTCCTTATATAGATTGATTTTTGGAAAAACATGTCATTTACGAGTAGAATTGGAACATAAAACATTTTGGGCTGTTAAAGAATTTAATTTTAATTTAAAGGAACCTGGTGAGAAAATGTTATTTCAACTCAATGAACTTGAGGAAATTAGAAATGAAGCATATGATAATGCAAAAATCTATAAAGAGAAAATGAAAATATTTTGCAACTCAATGAACTTGAGTAGATTAGAAATGAAGCATATGATAATGCAAAAATCTATAAAGAGAAAATGAAAATATGGCATGAGATTATAAATGAAGCATATGATAATGCAAAAATCTATAAAGAGAAAATGAAAATATGGCATGATCGGAGACTATTAAGAAGAAATTTGAACCTAGACAGGAAGTTCTACTATATAATATAAGATTGAGATTATTTCCAGGAAAACTAAAATCCAGATGGTTATGATCATTTAAAGTGATTAAAGTCTATCATTATGGAATTGTTGTTAGTAAAGATCCTAACACTGGAAAGATATTTACAGTTAATTGACATCGTTTGAAATATTATTATGAATGGCACATATCTCAGTTTAAAGAAGTTTTAATGTTAAGTCAACCCAACTAAACAAATGGTATGTCGGGCTGACGGCGTTAAACCAAACGCTTTGTGAGAGGCAACCCATACTTATATTGCTATGTATTACTATTTTGTTTGATAAAGTGTCTTATATATTAGTAGTTAATAATCCTACACAATTGCATTTGTTATAAATTAATTCAAATATTGATATTGGAGGAAAATTTGGAATCGAATTGAAACAAAAAAAAATGAAAGTCACAATTTTGACCAGTAGTGCCGACGACGCCCTAGATAATGGACATCAGTGCCGGCAACGCCAATTGGGAGCGCCAATAGCGCCGAGTATGGTTGGACAGTTTTAGACGACTTTTTGTGAATTTTGGCGTGATTGCACTTCATAATAATCGCCGGGAAGTGTTTAAAAAGGCCTAGAAACATTCTTGGATGCCTAGAGACATCTTATTTTTGGATTCCATGGCTTCCAATTCCATAAATACCTTGAGGTATGGAGTTTTCAACAAAAGAAAGTTTATTAGTTTTGACGCACAACGATTATACGATAAAGCTATTATGAAGAGGAGATTGATCAAGGAAAGAGGATTTGTTAATCATGGAGTGATCAATCCAATTAGTATGATTGATAAGATCATTCTGGAAAGGCGTTGGGAAGTTTTGTGCTACAGAACGTCTCCGGTTGTCGTACCTGTGGTGAAGGATTTTTATGCAAACTTACATGGAATTACTCAAGGTGTTTTCTTCGTACGAGGCAAGGCTGTACCATTTACTCCTGCAAGAATTAATGAATTGTATATGATAGAAAACGTTCCAATATGTCATTATACAAATTTCATTCCTACATGAGATTTGATGCAAGACGTGTATAATCTTCTGACGGATTAAAGTGAGATGTGGGAGGTACGAGATGAAGGATATGTTAGTTTCTCCACTTCATTACTTAATCCAATCTCGAAGCAATGGCATTTCTTTATTGCTGCAAAGTTACTCCCTACTATGAAAATCAGTTGAGTCACCAAATAATGTGCTATTTTAAATTACTGCATTCAAATGGAAAACCTCATTGATATAGGGTCTATTATATTTAAATTTATTATGAGTATCCTTACTAATGGCCCAAGTGTCAAATGAAAGTTGGGAAAAGACTTTATTACCTTAGGAGCCCATGCTCTCTATTGATGAGAATTATTTTGGAAATGTAAATGAAGTATTAGAAGCCATCATAGATCCATCGTCACATGCTTCAACTCTATTAATACCACCAACTGTTGGAAGTTCGCTTGCTTTGGAAAAGAAATTGAAGAAAATTGAAAGGGAACTTCATATTATTATAAATAGGAGATCTTAAATACCTTTTTAATCACCTAGGCTAGAGAATGAAAGAAAATTTTGATCACACTGGAACTTTTGAAGCATAATTAGTTCGAATGTTTAAGAAAAATGAGTGGATCGAAGAAAATTCGACAGATCAATTCCCGTACTGATCCTTCTACAACTTATATGTTCATTACCAATCTATGGGAGATATCAGAGGAGGAGAAAAGTCTGAAGAAGAGCATAATAATTGAAGACTTTAGATTCTCTATCTATTTTAGAACATTATATATATTTAGTATAATTTTGTGGATTTGATTTGATTTGGTTTGTTTTCGCTTTAGAATTCTAAATTTGATTGTGAGTATAGTTTTGTGATAGTGTTTAGTGTTGTGGATTGATTTTAATGCTGATTTATAATTAGTTTGTTTAATATGTGTGATTATGTAATTAAGAAAATGTGTATGTAGAAAGTGCACTTTCATATATAAAAGTTATTTTATTGTTGTTTGTGAAATGTTTTGTTTGTAAATTATTTTTAGATAAAAATTTGTGTCTAAAATACTAAAAATTTTTGGAGTAAGTTGGTAGGAAATTGAAAATTAAAAAAAATCAAAATATGGAATTTTTCGGGCCTTCAGCACCGACGGCGCTGGCATCGGCGCCGACGACGCCCTCGACCCGACAGCAGATTAAACCCTTAAAAATTTGCAGTTTTTACTATGGCCACCATTTTTTACGCTTAAGTCATCTTCAACCTTCGGTCTGGGAGGCTAGTGCTTGATTTTGGGCAAATTTGAGGCGATTTATAGGCTAAAAGACTTCGAATTTCATCTTCTCTAGCTAAGAGCTACACTTTAAACAAAAAAAATTTGATTTTCACTAAGGATTAATCTCAAATTGCATGGATCCAAAAATATAGAAATTTTTTTGAGAAAATCCTTTGGTGATGAACTCTTATTTAGTGATTTGAAGTTTAAAATGTTTTACATTTTGATTTTTAGAATTTTGGGATTTATTCAAAAATTTTCAATTTTTTTTAAATTTTCTGTGGCACCTAGATCGAGCAAAAGAAAAATAGAATATGACGAGCAAAGATTTGTTAGCTTTAGAGCCAGTGCTCGATTTAATAGTTTGCAAGAAAATAAAAAAGTGATTCAAGACCGAGGTTTTAAAAATCTAGGAGGAGAAGTTGAACGTTTGATTATTGCTCTACAGTGGGAAAATGTTTGTTATTTTACTGCCGATGTGATAGATGGAATTGTAATGGAATTTTATGCGAACCTTCCTGAAGCTTATTATGATTTTGTTTTTGTTCGAGGAAAAGGGGTGGAGTTTACTCCAAGAAAAATTAATGAGTTTTATCAGTTAGAAGATGTGTATAGATGCCAGTATCATTCTTTTTCTGCTACAGATCAGGCTTTAGATGAAGTTATTTCTTTTCTGACTAGTGAAAAAGAGGCTTGGAAAATAAAGAATGGAGTTAAAGTTAACCTTCCCCTTTTTATGTTAAATGTATTATCTAAGGCCTGACATTATTTTATTTATGGGAGGATGATTCCAACAAATCATCATAGCGAAGTAACCAAGGATAGAGTCATTCTGAACTTCCACATTCAGCAAGTGATGGATATAAATGTAGGCTCTATCATTTATATGAACACTCAATCTATTACTCTGGGAGAGAACATTGGTGGATTGGCACACCCTGCTCTGATTTACACACTTTGTGAGCATGTAGGAGTTGATTTCAGACCTGATGAGGAGAGGATTGAGCCTCAGAGACCGATTGTGCCTGCCAACATCAAGACTTATGAGTCCCATGTTGATTGGAGATCTGGAAGACAGGCCAGAGATATTCTTTCTACTTTTAGAAACCCTAGTGAGCCTACTTCAAGTGACCACACCAACAGGGAGTTGTTGGACCAGATGATGATTCAACAGGGAGATATTTTGAGGATGGCTCATAGGATGCAGAATATCGAGGCCAGAAATGCTCACACTAATGACCTGATTCGCCAAAAATTTGAATATGATGTTGCTTATGATGATGCTTTAGTAAGATATCTGAGGGATGACCATACAGTTCAGTTCTCTATTCACCCTACTTATAATCCATATCAACAGCATAAGTTAGATGTCGATGATGAGGAAGATAATGATTGGTGATCTATTTTGTTTGTTTGTTTGTGTTTGTATTGTGTGATTGTATTGTTTGTATTGTGATGTTGTTGAGTCTTTGTTTGTTATGTTATGTTAAACTGTAATGTGGAAAACTATTTTCATTTTTTAGAATTTAGTTTAGTTCTGTTGTTATTTTCAGCACTTTGTTATGTATTATGATTAGCTCTTTCTCAGCAAATTTTATATGTATTATGTGCAATTTAATGTTCTTAGTCTTGTAGTTTTCATATTAGCACCTGCAGCATTTTAAAATTTATGTTAAAAAATCAGAATCTCCAACTGGTATGATATTTTTTTATATATTTAATACTTTCTTTTACCTTTCATTTTTAAAGTTCTTCATGTAAAAATCTTTTAAAAATTTAAATTTGAGGGGGAGAAGAAATATCATTGTTAGAAAAGAACTTAATTTTATTTTTCATGACTTAACTATATTTTCAAAATTTTAAATTTAACATGACCTTTGGTATTAGAGGTTAACTTTGTTATATTTATGTTTCTAAATATATAGTAAATTTAAGTAAAAATTTTCAATAATAAAGCTTAACTTTAAAGGCTATGGTATTTGATAAAAGAGAATAATATTATGTTTTTTTTCTATTTTTAGTAAAATAAATTTGTATTCTTGAAGTATTAAAAATCTTAATGAAATTCGTGTAAAAAGAAAAGAATTAAACTTTATGAAATTTTTAAGTTAATATAAATTTGTTAGGTGAAAAAAAATGTAAAAAGTTAGTGAAGTTTAAAATCATTAAAAGCTATTCAGATATAGTAATCCTCAAAAAAAGAAAAGAAAAATAAAAGAAAAGAGAAAGAAAAGAAAAAGAAAAGAAAAAGAAAAGAAAAAGGGAGAAACTTGAGGAGATGCCTAATTAAAAATTGGCTTCACTTGAATCAACTTAAGGAAAAAAACTTGGACCATTTTTCTAAACTTTTGATTTGCTGTTAGCTTAATTATTAATAAAGTTTTATGAAGTTCTTTTTCATATGGATTTTCTAAGTGATTTTAATATGGCAATTGTAATTTTTCTTGAAAGAAATAGAGAATCAGAAATCTTAGACTTAATTACTGAATATCCTTACACCTATAGTATTAACTGGAATTGTTTTGAATTTTTCTTAAGTTAAACTATTATATTTAGAGAACTAAAATATGGAAGTCTAAAAGTTAAATTCTTTACCATAAGTCATATTTTTTATTTAGTAGAGAAGTTACTTGAGGACAAGTAACATGTAGGTTTGGGGGATTTTGTTACACTGAAAATATATGTATTTTTAGACCCATATTTTATACTCATTTTTGGTGATATTGCACTTTAATTGAAGGTATTTTGATGTTTTCTTGCAGGTCATTGATTTTTAGGGCTTAAAGCAAAAAGAAAGCAAAAAGGCTAAAATTTGGAGTCAATATTACGTTTTTGAAGAAATGCTCAGCTCTGGCAGCGCCGAGGTTAGAGCCGACGGTGCAGAACAACTTAAGGCTGGAGATTTTTACTCAGCACCGACAGCGCTAGACCAGCGCCAATAGTGCCAAAGGTGGTGCAGACCCCATTTCTAGAAGGTTCGATGTGTTTGGACGATTTTTTTAAGAGTTTTTGGAGGCACCTCTTGGAGAACCCACCTTGGGCTCTATTTGGGGCCGAATTTCATCAGAAAAAGGCTCATCTACAACTTTTACTCCTCTACGTTCATTTTTCACACCACATCATTCCATTCCACTACCATATTGGAGTCAATTTTTTATTTTGCTTTCATAGTTTAGAGTTTTTGTGGTGAGATTTAGTGTGAAACTTTCTGTAAGTGTTGGAGAAGGAGAAAAGTGAGAGATATCTTCTTCCTGCATTTCTAAGGAAACGCTACAAAGGATTTGCTTTAAGAAAGAGTTTTCAGATAATTATTGTTTGTTTATTAGTGTTGTATGAACTTTCTTTTATATATGAAATTTGTGTTTTGTTATTTCTTTCTCTTGAAGTCTGAGTAGTTACCTCTATCTTTCTTCCTAATTTGAGATATGGTGAAATGAAGAGTTAATATGGATGTGCCAATATTAAAATGTAAAATAAATTGTGATGATTTTTCAGCTCTGAACTTAATTTACTTTTCGATCTGGCCAATTGAATTGTTAAAGTGTGTTGTGAAACATATGATCCGGGAAATGGAGTATGAGTTCTACAACAGAGTGATGATCACATTTAATTCCATGGAGGAGAACATCATTCATAGAATTAAGTGCAAATAAATAGGGAAATATTCTTTGTTGGGTGTAGAATTGGAGAACCTTTAGGGTGACAGACTAAAATCTTCAATTCGGTCTTATTGTTTAAAAATCGAAGCGAGAGTTAGCCTTCATGTGAAGGGAAGTGGGAGCTCTGGAGTGGGAGTCGATATCCTCCTAGCCTAGCCACGGATTTAGGAACTAAACACTAAGATTAGCTAATGATTTTTTATGCACCGTATCAGGGTAGATGATTAAAATTGCTCTTATTTGGCATAATACATATTATGAACATTTATCTCATCTCATTTTATCATAGCCTCATTGTAGTGGGAATGATGCTTTTTCACATAAAAATTTTTGTTACATAAACAAAGTTAATAGATTAGTATTAACTGTTCTAAACTTTGCTTTTTTGATTTGATAATAGTTTAGAAATTTAATTTTGATTACATCTCAACAATTNCGCTACAAAGGATTTGCTTTAAGAAAGAGTTTTCAGATAATTATTGTTTGTTTATTAGTGTTGTATGAACTTTCTTTTATATATGAAATTTGTGTTTTGTTATTGTCTTTCTCTTGAAGTCTGAGTAGTTACCTCTATCTTTCTTCCTAATTTGAGATATGGTGAAATGAAGAGTTAATATGGATGTGCCAATATTAAAATGTAAAATAAATTGTGATGATTTTTCAGCTCTGAACTTAATTTACTTTTCGATCTGGCCAATTGAATTGTTAAAGTGTGTTGTGAAACATATGATCCGGGAAATGGAGTATGAGTTCTACAACAGAGTGATGATCACATTTAATTCCATGGAGGAGAACATCATTCATAGAATTAAGTGCAAATAAATAGGGAAATATTCTTTGTTGGGTGTAGAATTGGAGAACCTTTATGATGAAGACTAAAATCTTCAATTCGGTCTTAGTGTTTAAAAATCGAAGCGAGAGTTAGCCTTCATGTGAAGGGAAGTGGGAGCTCTGGAGTGGGAGTCGATATCCTCCTAGCCTAGCCACGGATTTAGGAACTAAACACTAAGATTAGCTAATGATTTTTTATGCACCGTATCAGGGTAGATGATTAAAATTGCTCTTATTTGGCATAATACATATTATGAACATTTATCTCATCTCATTTTATCATAGCCTCATTGTAGTGGGAATGATGCTTTTTCACATAAAAATTTTTGTTACATAAACAAAGTTAATAGATTAGTATTAACTGTTCTAAACTTTGCTTTTTTGATTTGATAATAGTTTAGAAATTTAATTTTGATTACATCTCAACAATTGAAATTAGTGACAGTGATTTCAATTGACTTTCTGTGAATTTCCTAGCAAATTTGTCATTTCCAATTTAAACCTTCCCCGTAAGATTGATATTTGGGGCTTAAATAGAAAGTCCATTATTACTTGATAATGATACGTATACTTGCGTAGAATCCAAATATTTATTGATTATACTTATTTAAATTTTACACGATCTATCGCAACAAAAAATTGCATCAGAACTCAAGCTCACTGATCCTCTTACTGACGAGAGCTTTGGATGGCTATTAATTCCATAGACAGTTCCAAATCAGCAGGTCCAGATGGTTTCATTGCAGACTTTTATTAAAAATCTTGGTACATTATCAAGAGGGATGTTACAAATGCTATTAAGAGTTTCTTCCAAGGTAATAAGCTTCCCCAGTACTTCAGTGAATCTAGTTTTATTTTGATTCCCAAATCTGCTATTCAGAAAAACTAGGATCATTTTAGACATATTTGCATCACTTCTGTCATTAGCAAAGCCATCAAAAAAATCATTGTAAAAAGATTGCAGCCCCATCTGGACAAACTTATTTGTCCCAATCAATCTACCTTTGTCAAAGGGAGATCAATAAATGACAATGTTCTTCTTGCACAGAAGCTGGTACTGGATTTGGATAAACCTTGTGGGGGGGGCAACCTGATCTATAAAATTGATATTAGGAAGTCTTATGACACCATCAGCTGGACTTTTATAATGGAAATACTGTCAGCCAGATTTTTTCTGCTGAATTTTGTTCTTTAATACATAGGTGCTTTCCAATAACAATCATTTTATCCTCATTAATGGATAGCTAAAGGGTTCTTTTACTGCAACTAGAAGACTGAAACAAGGGGATCCACTCTCACCTACTATCTTCATCTTGACCATTGACTATCTGTCTAGACTTCTCAATCAAAACATTCTTCCTTATAACTATTTTAGATATCATCATAGGTCTAAATTGGCTATTTCTCATCTTATTTATGCAAATGAAATCATGGTTTTATCAAGCTCACATAAGGATGCAATAAAAAATTTTATCAAATGTCTTAATACCTTCCAGGAACAATCAGGGATGTGCTTCAATCCTGATAAATGCCAACTGATCTTTCACAAGAAAGCTTCTCCCAGTTGCAGACAGTGGATAACTGAATATACTGTCTTTTTGTGTACCCAAATCCCATTCAAATATCTTGGTGTTCTTCTTGTTATTGGCAGAACTAAGCAGGTCCAATTGATGAGGTTCTAAATAAAATCATTTCTTACCTCTCTTATTGGACTAATCCCTATTTATCTAATGGTGGAAGAATAACTCTACTCAAAAGCATCCTCACCACTTTCTCCTCTTACATACTACAAATGACAACCCTTAATAAAAGAACTAAACTCCAATTATAAAGGGCCTTCAACAAATTTCTATGGTCTGGGTAAAGACAACAGCTACATTGGGCCTCTTGGCAGAAGGTAGCAAAACCTAACATAGCTGGGGGCATTGGCTTCAAAGGACTGCAACAACTCTTTCAAGTCAACTTGTGCAAAATCACGATTAAATTTAAAGCTCAATCCTCCTTATGGGCAAAATTTATGATGGGAAACTATTGTAAAGACCAGCACCCCTCCCTCACTGTCAGAAAATTGGGTGACTCTAAACTGTGGGTTAGCATACTCAAAATTAGAGATCAAGCAGAAAAACTTTTCTTATGAGGTTTGGGCAAAGGGGATGTGAATTTTTGGTTGGACCATTGGTGTCCAGAATGGCTAACTCCTGCTTCTAATCCCCCTGATATTCACATTCATGTAGATGACTGCTAGGAGGAAGATCATTGGTCCCTCCCCAAATTAAATACCCTTCTACAGGAACCGTCCATCACTCATATCGCAAGGCTACATTTTGATAGGGCTAGACCTAATAGAATCATCTGGCAAGTTCATGCCAATCAAAGTACACCAAAGCCATTTATTCTAAACTCTTCTACTAGGANATTTGGGCAAAGGGGATGTGAATTTTTGGTTGGACCATTGGTGTCCAGAATGGCTAGCTCCTGCTTCTAATCCCTTTGATATTCACATTCATGTAGATGACTGCTGGGAGGAAGATCATTGGTCCCTCCCCAAACTAAATACCCTTCTACATGAACCGTTCATCACTCATATCTCAAGGCTACATTTTGATAGGGCTAGACCTGATAGAATCATCTGGCAAGTTCATGCCAATCAAAGTACACCAAAGCCATTTATTCTAAACTCTTCTACTAGGATAAGGTCTCTTGGGGGGATGTTATCTGGAACAATTTCCTTTCTCCATCTATGTCATTTTTTAGCTGGAGAACCCTTCACAACTTACTGCCTACTGATGATATTCTCAAAATGAAATGATTAAGAGGCCCTTCAAGATGTCATATGTGCTTGGAAAAGGAAGAATCAATCCCTTATCTATTTTTTGAATGCAAATTCTCTCAAGATGTTTGGACTGAACTGTTTACATACCTAAATATGAGGAAATCAAATTTTCAGTGGGATCATTTATAAGAGTGTTGGTATAGCTGGAACACTAAAAAATTTGCCTCCATTCCTTTTATGGTTGCTTGGTTCATTTGGATGGCTAGAAATCATGCTAAACTCAAAGGCAAGCTAACTTTTGTTGCTTTGGTTGTGAGAAATTGCCTATCATTTCTAAAAAAAATTGATCAAACACAAGAAATTCCCAAATCTTTGTTCTTCTTATCATGAGATTTCATCTTATTCCCTCATTTGAAAAGTGTTTTTAAGGCCTCCTATTCCCCCCATTATCAAAATTAACACTGATGGGAGTTTTACTGATTATGGTGCTGGTGTGGGAGAGACCTTCAGGATTCATTATGAGAAGTGCCAACTCTTCTTCCATGCTCCTGTAACTGTTTCTGATGTATTGGAAACTGTTGTGTATTGGGCCCTATAGCTTGCAGTAAAGATCAATTGGACTCATTTATGGATTGAGGTGGATTCCACTGTTCTCATTGATTTGCTAGAGCATGAGAGATAACCATCTTGGCATCACTCCTACTGGCTATAGAAAATCAAATTAGTAAAATCCAAGACCACCACACATTTTTCATTCAACTACAGAGAAGGGAACAGACCTGCTGACTGGCTTGCTAGATAAGGGCTAAACTCTAAATCCATCTTTGTATCCTCCACCCCATCTTCCCCTCTTAGTTTTTTACTTTCTTAGGACCTTCTTGATGTTCCCCATTTCATAATTGTAAACTGAATTATCTTTAATAGATGGTCTTTTCACACACNATCCCGAAGAGGAGCCCCCGTGCTTCTCCAATCCAACTGGCCCAGCATATCCTTTATAGGTGGTTGTCTAGTGCGCCTATGATGTTAGAAGGCTCCTTGACCCAGACGGGGTATAAGTCCTTTTGTTGGGAGCGTTTCCAGCTTTGTAGCTGAACCACCACTTTCTTTTCTTTCTTGAGGCAGCCTCGCCACTTCGGCAGGTTTAAGTCCCACCTCTTGGAGTTCCAACTGATAGTCGTAGGATAGAGTTTCGTTCCTTTGACCTTAGGGCTACCGGAATTCCCGTGGACGACGCAATTCGCCGATTGCTGATCGGGGATCCCAGGTTGCATTGGGTCGACTACCTTCACGACCAGGTAGACTTAGGGTCTTAGTAGCTTGGGATGACGGGTTTGTGGTACCCCGACCCAGTTACCTCTACCTCTTAGGACCATCCTTGCCTACTTTTTGACCACCTCCGTTGAGCCTTGTCTCTTCTTTTGCCTTCGTTGGAATCATCCCGGCGGCCCGATGACCGATGAGCTGCCGCTTGTTTGGGATACGACGATTTGTCCTCTACCCTTACGGTCCGGATGTGCTTTGACGTATCGGGACTTCCCGTTGGGATGACATAGTTATTTTGTAAGTTTTGTATGTTGATGAGTATGCAATCCACATGGGAACCACGAGAGACTCACTACTCGCCCCGTGGTTTAGCGAGAGCTTTGAAGCATCAGGACATTCCCCCTGCGGGATAACCTCCCTTGACGACCCCATGCTAGTTGTCATTTTTCAGGTAAGCAAAACTCCTTTTATCGAGAGTATTCTTGGGTACCGCCCCAAGATGTAATTAACCAAGTGGGATACGTCTCCTTGGGAGTGCTCTTGACCCCAGAACAGCACCTACACCTGAATCTCTGGTTATGGGTAGTCTACGTAGGTATTCGTTCACGCATATTGGTTTAGGGTGCTTTCGCCCGATCTTGTTTGGACGGACACTTTTAACCTATCCTTGCGAGGTTTGTCGCGCGTAGGCTCTCCACGTTTTGTGTTTTCTCTTGTTTGTCGTTTTGTCGTATGTCCCTTCTTATTCGTTTCCTCTCCTCTTTGAATTTGATATGGTTCAGGAGGGAGATTTATTCGGATAGGGGAAGTATACGACGATCGACAAGCTTGCGACTCCTTCTAAAATAAAAGAGAGAAAAACAAACGAAAACATGCTGAAATTTGGACACAAAATTACGTTTTTGAAGAAATGCTCAGCTCCGGCGGCGCCGAGGTCAGAGCCGACGGTGCAGAACAAATTAAGGCTGAAGATTTTTACTCAGCACCGACAGCGCTAGACCAGCGCCGACAGCGCTAAAGGTGGTGCAGACCCCGTTTCTAGAAGGTTTGATGTATTTGGACGATTTTTTTAAGAGTTTTTGGAGGCACCTCTTGGAGAACCCACCTTGGGCTCTATTTGGGGCCGAATTTCATCAGAAAAAGGCTCATATATAATTTTTACTCCTCTACGTTCATTTTTCACACCACATCATTCCATTCCACTACCATATTGGAGTCAATTTTTTATTTTGTTTTCATAGTTTAGAGTTTTTGTGGTGAGATTTAGTGTGAAACTTTCTGTAAGAGTGTTGGAGAAGGA
>JXCR01146640.1:45339-57184 GCA_002079205.1 Phalaenopsis hybrid cultivar
CATGCCATTGAAACTGGGCCAATTTCACTGCAAGGTTCTGAAAGATTATAAAACGTTAATTAAAGGGCCTAAGTGAGAGAAAGATCAAGTTCCATAAATGTTGTAAGGTGGCAATGTGGAAACAAAGGATTTGCAATTGAATCAGAGCTCTATTTTTTGAATTGTTCTTACTTGTGGTTGTTCATATTATGATAAGCTTTTTTTAAGGGCATTTGATCACTTTTGCAATGGTCTTCGAGCCAAGGAATCTTGTCTGTGTTGAAGAAAGGTGTGCTTAGGAGTCTGTTAAGGAAGAAAAAAAGAAAAAAAAAAAGCTAAGTGTCATTGGAGAAAATGTATGTTGCATGTTTCCAACGCATTCAGTTTTCAAATTTGCTTAAAGGGTTACTCAGTTTGGCATATTGACAATAGAACGATGCTGTAGCACCTAGTACAAATATTTGTCTTTACTGGCAGAAGTTTGAGATCTTAGTTGAGATTTGGGATGGAAATAAGTCCACTCGAGCTCGATTCACCATCAACTTGAGCTTGATTAATTAATTGAGCTCAAGCTTGAATCTACAAATTTGAGCCAGCTCATGAGTTGGCTTGTTTATTATAAAAGTAAATAATATTAATTTAAGCTAATGCTATAATAAAATGATAAATAGAATGAGTAATCAGACGATAAATAATAATAAAATATTTGTTATAAAATATTAAATATCATTTTGCAAACTTTTTTAATAATTTAAAGACAAAATCCTGAAATTTAATATATTTTGAGTGTTTAGTATATTAATATTTTTTAAACGAGATGATTCATGATTTAACGAGTCGAGTCAGGGTTGGCTTGAGCTTAACTTGTTCGCTCATCGAGCTCAGCTCTCGAGACACTTATTGGGCTGAGCCCGAGCTAGCTCAAGAATCGGCTTCACTCACTTACACCTCTAGTTGAGATGTTTGTGTTTATAAGATTTTTTTAAAGTGCTTTAAGTGAGGGGGAAATCTTTTGTAGGTTTATGTAGCAAATCCATATAACTGATTCCAAACCTCAAAAAACTTATTTAGCTTTTGTACATTTCTAAATGATTTTCTTAACATGTCCATACCCTACATAACCTGAGAAACTTTTCTCATTTTTCTGAACACAAAATATACATAACTCAACTACTCCAAAAACCATCTTTGATAGTCAATCGGTATGAACCTTATTTAGGAAAATCCCCTTCTCATTGCTTTTATATCAAGGAATGAAGTCTAATCGTGCAATAACTATACCATCATAATATTTTGCCAATCAATACTCACCGGCTAGTTATCTTTAGTTCACATTTTCTTGGCATAAACTATCAATATTATTGCTTTATGAGTTAGTTTTGAAAAGCCAGTATTCTATGTATTTGAATCTGTTTTTTACTGACTTAATTTCAAATAAAAAGTTGTTTAAATATCATTGAGTATATGCCATCGTTGATTGGTTTACTCTTGAATCATTTTAATTATTTATGCAAATGATATATTACTCATCAAGAATAGGAGAACCATGCTTTATGATGGGGATATGCACTTTCTTTTTTGACACAAATATCCAAATTTACATATTTTTTATTTTTCAATTTGTCTGTCCTTTCTCCTCTTTCTTTTTTATCTTTTATTTTTTTTGCCCAAATTTTTTTGTTGGCCAATGGTAAAGCAAAAAAAAATCAAAGATGGAAAGATTATGCGTTGATAGAAGAAAGGACTTTAGGGTACTTTCGGTCTTTAGTTTCTTATTCTTAATTTTTGATATATCATTAAATAACCTTTTATCTTCTTGCTTTTCTAATTTTAGTATATGTAAAGGTAAATAATTAAAATAGCGTATAAGTTTTTTTAATTTGATTCTTTATAACATGAATTTGGGCTATGAACTATGCTTAAAAACTTTTATGTTTTAATTTTATGTTTGAAGCTTTTTGTTCATTAAACTCGTGTTAGAATGTTTGAAGAAAGTTTGATGATTCTTTCCCTCATATTTTGCAACAAAACTTATTTTTTATGAAAATATAATCCATTTTTTATTGCTTAACATGTACCCGTCAAGAATATCGAAACTTTGTTATATAAGGAACTTGAGTACATATAGTTGCATGGGCTGTTGATTTAGCAGGAAGCTCTTTCTATCATTGCCAGGACAACCTAGTTCAATTCCCAAATTAGCCCTAAAGTATCTTGAATACCTTATCTGTAGTAGGGACGCTGAAGGTTGGGACATGGGTTTTTGCTGCTCTTTTGCTATGTACCCTTGTAGTTGCATTGGGTGTTGGGTCATGGATTTCAGCCATTTTATGGTGATGTCTTGTGATGGAGACCATAATTACTGTGACTGGGTAAAAACTGATGCTTCTCCATGTGTCAAAGCAATGGTTTGAAACTGACCCCAAAGGCCAAGTTTGTGTAGGTTTCAGTCAAGTCCCAAAGCTATTATTAGGTTTTCTTTATGATTTTCGGTAAGAATGGTATTACTTGCTACAATGCTATGGCTTTCAAGCTTTCATTATTTCTATAGTACATACATTTGCTTTTGATGCCATATGTGATAGCTTGTTACATGTCTACTCAATTTGTCTTAGTATAACAGGTTTTGCTTGACTTGTAGAAGGTGCACAATCAGTGTACCTATTCACCTCGTTCTGCATTTCACACTTTAAAGTAAATAGAACCCCCTGAAATTCACTTTGCATGCTGTTCTTTATAACCAAACTACATCATATCATAGTAATCTCTAAGGATGTTTTTAAAATCTGTATCCTCTTCTGTTGTATTCAGTCTGGTGTCACACACACAGACAAGTAACTTTCTATTTTAGTTCAACTCGTACTTTTCTACTTTTTTAGTTGAATATTTATAGTATGCTTTTTCTTATTTATGGACCTCCATGCTTTTTGTTCTTATTTCTTATTCTATCAGTTAGTTTATTTTGTACTTATTTGATCTTTACATTTATGGGATTTCAACATATATCTACCTATGATTGTTTAAGACAGATGATATCAGGACATTACTTATAAGAGGGTTTGATATAGTTGGAGCGCTATTGATTAACGATGGAGACTTGGAGTTTAATGCTAGAAAGGCAGCAGAAGCTTCCTGTATGATTAGGAACTATCTTTCAGTAAATGCTGAACATCAGTATGTAATTGGAGCAGCTGCTGATTTAAGTAGTGATACAATTCAGTTTTTCAAATATGAAATGGAAAATTTTAAACATGTTGAATCATTAAGGACCATCTTATTTGAAACCAATCCTGAGAAGCTTGTCTGGGAGAAAGGTTGCCTTATTAGATGCGAGTTGGCTCTAAAGGTTCCCATTTATGCTCCTGGAAAAATAACATCAGGTATATGTTTTGTTTTTAGAATTTTGTTATTTGGAACAAGCACAGTTTAAATTTCTTTCTCTTCCTTATTTCCTTTTATATTACATACTGCATTGATTGCTTTCCTCGTATACAAGAAAAATGCACCACTTCATGCTTGTAACTTCATTTAATAGAAGACATACATTGAATTTTTATCAAAGCAATGCTTATTTAAATGGTTCAACAAAACGTAACTTTATATCTTTTTCTGTCGTTTGCTTACAAATTGTCTTCGATGCTCACGTTTCTTGTTTTCCTCTAAGGTCTTAGCAGCTTATACTACATCTCCATTATCTTACATGGAAATAAACTTTGGACTCAAACTTTCCGTCTCTTCTCTATGGAAATCCATTTAGAGAGGTTTTACCAAATTAACATAACCTTCTTTTATCTAAATTGTTAGGCAGCATCTTTTTTTTTTTCAGTTTTCAAACTGTCTCACGTGTGTAGGATCTGTAGAATGTTTAGATTAGTTAATTACCTTAGTCTTGTTTTTTTGCTTTGTTAGTTAGAAAAATGATATCCTGACCGACCTAAAAGATTTATACTCACTGAAATTATTATTAGATACAAAGCACGTATCTACAATCGGACAGAAGTCGATTGTTGATGCACATGAAAATTTGCTCACAAAAATAATATCAAAATATTCACATAAGATGACAAAATTTTAGATATTTCAAGAGTTTGACAAATTCCAAGGCCTTTTTTAACTCTGTAATTTTAAATTCATACAAGTTGGGTAAAATTTGATCAAATAGCAAAAAATTGGATATTTTTAAGTTATATGCATACGCCACTAGACAAGTACCAAAATAACTTGAAACTTATACCTCACACAACTACAATGCATCACACAATAACAACATAATAAATGTACTGAAATACATGATAATTCATCTTGCAAGTGCATTGTTGTCATGATCTAACCCCAGGCCTAGAATTAACCAAGGCGAGAATGGACAGTCAAACGGTGAAATGTAAATATTTTTTCTATCACTAGGAATTTACAATACAACTATTAATTGAAAGAGTCTTTAAAGAAAATAATTTAATTAACAAAAAAAAAAATTACATTTCAGGTTGCTCATTTCATATTCTGTATATATTATCTTTTATAGTATTCATCTTATTTAAAAGTATAATTTTGAAAGAAAATGAACATAACATAACAATTTATTCAAGATAACCCAGAGCAATTATACTTCTAAACTATAGTAATTCAAGGAAAAAGTGAAAATATATATGTTGGTCTTTTCCATTAATTTAAAAGAAAATCATATAATAATCTATATAATATATTCATGATATTTGTTCATAGTAATAAACTATAATTTTACATGCTCAAAGTTTCTGTTTTTCGAATTATTTTTTAATTATTAGTACTACTATTATTATTATTATTATTTTATATTTGTATTCATTGCATTCTTTAATAATTAAGTTATTGGATTAATGTTTTGATTCCAATTTATATACAATTAACCTTTATCATGATTAGTGAAACTAGAACTTTACTAAAGCGAATACTTATTTTCAACATGAAAAGATTTCCATGTACACCTTAACTTTATGGTTAGAAAGAATACCAAAGTAATGAACCTGGCTTTTATATTAATTAAAATATAATCTTCCTAGTTTAAAAACATTGACTCGTTACAAAGAAGTTGCATTTAGTAATTCTATAAATAGTATAATAAATTAAACCTAAGTTCATATACTTATTAGTCATATAATCTTATTTATTATACTAGTTAAGCTTATACCAAAGTTAGAAAATATAAACAGTTATCTAATTTTAATATCTTTTGCTTATTTTTCATATTTGCTAATTTCTAATTGTCTAATTTATAATTAATATGAACACAATTACTTTCAAGTAATGAATTAAAATCTTTAATTTAAAACATAAATTTCTAATCTTACATCTACATTCACTTTTGTCAATTCCTTTTCATTGTAATCCAAAAATCCTTTCGTTTATTCTTCCTGATATAAATTAATATAATCCTATATTATATTTAATATTAACTTCAGTTTCATTTATATAAAATTTAAATTAAACAAACCATAAACTCAACGTATATGCATTGGTTTGGCCAACTCCTGCACAAAGCAGCTAATCGGTCCCTTTTCTCTCTGGCACGCGAGGTATCCTTGAGTCTTTTTTTCTCTCCATCTCTTCACGTACAGAGTTTCCCTTGCTCATGGCATAGCTTGAATGGGAAGTGGCAAGGCTCACTAGGGATTCAACTTTGGCTCTTCTCCTCTCACACTAAGCTGCTAGTCTGGCATGCTCAGGTACGAGCTAAACAAAAGGTTCCTCTCTTCTTTCTCCTCGACAACGCTCGAACTTGCCAAAAGTTACGCAACCACCCGCACACATTCATATAGGATTAATGTCTCCCTTCATCTTCTCAACAATTTTTCTCTTTTTTGTACTCTCTTGCTTTTGTTTGATTCAACTCCAATAAAGATTTTCGTCTCCTAAGTTTGTCTGTTGAGAAT
This sequence comes from Phalaenopsis hybrid cultivar, assembly GCA_002079205.1. Classification (NCBI taxonomy): domain Eukaryota; kingdom Viridiplantae; phylum Streptophyta; class Magnoliopsida; order Asparagales; family Orchidaceae; genus Phalaenopsis; species Phalaenopsis hybrid cultivar. Next base: position 51,228 of record JXCR01146640.1, read on the forward strand.
GTTATTTATTTGAACTGACAAAACTATTAAATTTTATTTATTTAATTATTATTATTTACTTTTTAATTTCTTATTTTTAGTTTTATTATTTTTTATACGGTTATTACAATTGTGTAGTGATACATGCATATCATTAACAATTAATTGTTTTTATGTATTTCGACCAAAATACTCAATGCTCAAACATAAGGTCTAAGAATGTTGCACAACAAATATAAAATGAATTCAAAATACTTGCGTATGTTTGAACTAATGCGTTGAAAGTTCGAATACGTAGCTTGAGAATGCTGTGCGAGCTCAAATAAAATCCACTCAAATTGCTTTGCCTCATAAAACATGCCAATTTTTTGAATTGTCATAACCTATGAAACTAAAATGCTTTTATGCTCTCCGAACAATGTATTAAACAATTAAATACGGTTTGAGAAAGTCGAGCGAGCTTAAAATAAGTTTAAACTCAAATTTAATTTTCTTTAAGAATCATACAACAACTCTAAAATTTATGCAGTCATTTGAAATTTTGTGAGCTTTTTCTTTCAAAAAATTAAATTCGTTAATAGATATGCACACCTTTAAGCTAATCACACTTACTCATTGGATAATGCTGTTAGTCTCACTCGATTAATCCTATCCTTATCCTTATAAGCACTGTAGTAGATGAGATTGGATGTCCACCCAACCAGTCGAATCCTTCTTCTTAAGTAGACTTGAGTTGATCACATAGAGTTCACATTTAGTCAATTTGATTCTTTTCATCATAAGGAGTGGAGCTAATGAAACAATTGCCTTTATAATATTCAAATAACAAACATTGGTTAATTTGTAAATTTGAATTATAGAAGTAGTTTGTACCTCAATGATGGTTATATCAAAAGCAAATCTAAATAAGAGGGGTACTCTATTTTTAAAATTCCTCAAAGTTTAATAAAAATTATTTTGGGTTTAAATCCCAATAAAAATTTAAGAAATTATTAAATTTTAATATCTATGATCTTCAAAGTGAAATGCACCACTCTAAATCGGAGCAAAATTCATCTATCATTCACAACAATTTATTGATGATGATAAATTTAAGATTAATTTGAGCTCACAAAAAACTAATATTATATTAACTATATCTTTATGTTTACTCTCTAATTAATACGAGCTAATAAGAATGTGGTCCGAGTTTTTCTCCATGTGTTTTGGCTAAAAAATGACTGCATAAAAATAGTGGTTATGACTAGAGCTCTTTGGCTGGGTTATTTTATCGCAAAAGACATCATTATATTATAATAACAACTATAACCCATTATTCATGACAACTCAGAATGATGAAACCATAAGAACTTAATTGAGTTCATTCATTCCCCGCACCATCCTCTATATAGATAAATTTCACTAATCTAAAACTTTGAATTGTTGCACTATATACTAATTCTAAATACTTATTATCTGAAAGACTAAACTTAATTGGACGTTTTTTCTTATCATTAGGAGGATAATTAATCATAGGTGCATGTACTTATGGGAAACCTTTAATAAGCTCTTAAAGTCATCACAAAGTGAGGGGGAAATCTAAGTAGTTTTTTATCTACAATCCAATCTGTCTTCCAAAAATTTAATCAAAATGCAACAGATTCTCTCATGAGAGGTTAGGGCACCAATTTTTGGTTTCCACATTAAACTTTTGAGCTAACTTGAGTATTGATAATTATGTATATGACTAGTTTAGTGAATAAATTATAGATCAAGACATTTTTTTAACTATGAATAAAAGGTAATTATAAAAAGTTAGTGTATTTGATGTTGGTGCTATTTTTCGCAGAGACAAGCGAGATTCAATGGAAGGGGCAGGATTTTCTCCCTCGGAGATCCCATAATGGGAATTTTACCATCTGGAGCCAGTTCTGGGTCTTGTGGGCTTTATATGTAGCTTTTATTTACTTAGAATTATGGTTAATTTATGTCTTAGTACAAGTATGTTATTTAAGAACTTAGTTTAAACACTTTTGCTTTGGTTTATACTATTTGGAGACATTTTTCCTTGGTTTCTTCTATTTTAGAGTGTTTAGCCTACTCTTCTTCATGTGATGAGTCAGTATCTTAAAGGTATGGGTGGTAGAACCTTCTGACTCTTGTACACTTCCAACCTAATCATCGATCGCAGTTCTTTTTTTTTTTTCTTTAGGACAGAAGCAACTTACATATTTTTTTACCTTCCAATTTCCATTGACTTTACATATCTCATTTTGCTGTTTCTCTTTTTAGGAATCCTAAAAAAATGTCATTTTGTATGAGAGCTAAATCTTAGATCCGGTTCATGGGAATTAGTCTGTGAGGGCCCCAATTCATTTGTCGTATCTGCTTTGATTGGACACAAGAAGGATGGCTCATGAAATAAGCACCATGATATTAATAGAGTAGTGGTCAAGATTATCGTTAAGTGCTGGTTCCTCATTCTGAGATTGAACAACTTATTGGATCAATTGCATGTAGCTAGCATATTCTTAAAGATAAATTTGAACAATGGATATCACTAGATTTGGATGATGCTAAAAGATTAGTTGAAGACCACGCCAATAAAAGAAATGGATGATTTGAGTTGATGGTCATGCCATTTGGCCTGTTCAACGCCTTGACAGTACCTTTATGAGACTGATGAATCAGGTTTTCTAAGTTTTTATTCGAAAGTTCATTGCTGTGTATTTTGACAACATTCTGATGTACAGCTATTCAGAGGGGAGTGTTAGCAACACCTATGACGAGTTTTAGGAGTTTTGAACACCCAAAAGAACTCACCCTCACTTCCTCTCTTAGATATGGTGGAGAAAATGTAAGGTTTGATGGAGGAAATCAAACATAAGAATAATAAAAGGAAGAAGAAGAATATATCTTTCTCTCTAGCTCTCCCTTCAGCTCTAGAAAGAAAATCCCTAGACCAAAATGCTGTTTTTAGATTGGCCTCTTAGCACTCCATGAAAACAATGAAAATGGAGGGAATTTTCCCTCCAAATCATAAAATAATCTCCCTTTTCCACATGACATTCATCCCTTGGCTTGTTTGGTGGTGGATGCCACATGTAACACTCCTACTTGACCTCCCAAACTCATCATTGTCAATGGGAAAGCCACCAAGAATGAGGGAATAAATGCTAAAAAATTTGGGCTGGTCAAAGTGTTGGCTTGGCGTGCACATGCCCGAAATTGGCGTGGTCACGCTTGGCTAAAGCTTAAACCCTTGTTTTTCTGAAGGTCGACGTGACCACTCTCGAAACTGGCGGGGTCATACCAGTGTTCTGGCGTGGCTACACCACACTAGCAGCATAATTATGCCGTGCTCTCTGTCTTGAGCACGATTTGAGGTCATTTTTGGCGTGAACATGCCAGAACTGGGCGTGGTCACACCAGGTCAAAAATTAGGGTTAGGCATTAGGAGCACGACGAAGGTTCCAGACGAGTTCCCTTGACTCTTGAAGGTCCTGTACAGATGGGAAATGATCTATAACCATCAAAGAAGGCCCACGGAAGTGCCGTAATACCAGAATATCCCCTCGAAGTAGCGGTCATCCCCGAACGACACAAAGTGGTTAATTCTCACCCGGCAGTGCCCGTGGGCGAGTTTTGTGACTCCAGTTGTCATAAACGAGTCTAGATTGATGAGTACGGTCTCTAATCATCAAGACGGGTGTTAAACATGACCCGAACACAGCCAACCCCATCCCACGGTGAATTTACTTTGGTGGGGGCAAAATCAATACTGATCCCGATTTCGTGCTCATGACACGAACCAGGAGGTCTAGATGGGTATCTGGACTTCAGGTTGGTATGAATGGACACTAGCTCATTCCGAGTCATTCAAATGGACACCCTACACTCATGACATCAAAATTGATACCAACAGTACTTCACCTATGACAATAAGTTCTATAATATAGTGAGCCCCTCAATAATTAGTCATTACCCGTTAGCAAATAAGTTCACTCTTTATACTAATCACGAGGTTTTGAGATTTTTGACAGAGTATATTGAAGGGTTCACATGCCTTCATGGTGAAATTTTGTTCTTCATTTTATTTTGTACTCAAGCGTAAAATTGGTAGTCAGAATAAGATGGTTGATGTTCTAAGTCGTCGACTTTTGTTAATCACTACCATGTAGTTAAAGATATTAGGGTTTGAAGTGTTGAAGGATGTCTCTGCCATTGAACAAGATTTCTAGGAGATTTCGGTTTGTTGCTAGATAGACCGTTTGAGCAGATCTACATATTTGATGGTTATTTGTTCAACCATAATAACTTAAATATTTCTAGAAATTCACTCCGAGAGCATTTTAAAGGAGTCTCATAATGGAGGCATTGCATGACACTTTGGTAAGGACAATACTCTTTCTTTAGTGAAAGAGAATTTCTATTAGATTGGTTTGAGAAGTGGGGAGCCACGCTCGACAAGTGCATGACATGGCATTTTGCCAAAACTCAAGGGCAGAATATATGTCTATACACTCCCCTTTTTGTTAGAGTTGCCCTGGTTGGACATGAGTGTGGTGTTTATTTTGGGTCTCCAATGAACCTAACAAAGCAAGGATTCAGTTATGGTGGTAGTGGATTGCTTCTCCAATAGAGCATATTCCATAGCTTGCCACAAAACGGTAGATGCTTCACATATGCAATATGTGAAGCATCTATCATGTTTCATGGCGTATCGTAAACCATCACTTCAGACAGGGGTGCGAAATTCCATAGTCACTTTTGGAAGATCTTATGAGATGAATTTTCTACGAAGCTTCGGTTTAGTTCAGCGTCGCACTTATAGATAGATGGACAAGTAGAGGGTCCGAATCACATTTTGGAAATTCTAATCAGGTATAATTTGAGAAAGAACATGTGACATTGAGATTTGGTTCTTCTTTAAGTTGAGTTTACTTATGACATGTCTACTATCCAGTCCAGTGGTTACAACCTTTTTGAGGTTGTATTCGGGCGGACTACCCTCACACTTTTGGGGCACACTTTTGGAGTTAGTGCCGATACTTTCAACTACTATGCTTAGATCATATGTAAAAACTAGAGCCCTTGAGATACCGACCCTACATAAACATGTGTGGGAAGTAATTGTTAAGTAGAACACGAAATATCGAAAACATGCTAACAATTCTAGCAATGCTATGATCTTCACGGAAGGAAATTTGGTGTGGATCAAACTAAAGAAGAAGAGATTTTTTTGGGAAACTTATGTTTAGAGCTAATGGTCCATACATTGAGTTACCTGGAGATTACAACATTTATGTTATATTTAACACTGTTGACTTGTCACCGTACCATGAGTATCCACAAGTTTTTATAGAAGAAGAAGACTAAGCCTCTACTGTTCGGAGAGAGTGATGTGGATGCTATGTCCTATCTAGACAGGCATGAATTGAAGGAAGAGATGGAATTTTTGTGCTATGAGATCTTGTAACAGATTATTTTATGTATGGAGCCAAGTTTAGGTCTTGTGGCCCCCATATCTAGGATTTATATATATTGAGTTAGGGTTAATTTATATTTTAATATGAAGATGCTATTTATAACTTGGCTTGAACAATTTTTCTTGGGTTTATATTATTTGACGGCTTTTTTCTGTTTTCTTCTCTTATTTTGTAGTGCTATAAACTATTCTTCAAGTGGTGTGTTTGTGAAGGGAGTAGGTGGTGGAACCTTCTGACGCCCTTCTACTACCGTCCTCGATGCTGACTTCTTCCTCTGCTATATTTTCTCTAGGTCGGCTGTAAACATCAATTTTACTCATCCAATCTCCATTCACTTCACATATTCTTCTTCTTTTGCCATTCCAAAGTATCGGTAATTCCGATTCATAAATACCATCTTGGAATCCTAGAACTTTTCAGTATATTTCTGCAGAAATGAAAGCACATTATTTAAATTTCAAACATTTGATGTACTATGTTAGTCGCTTGCTATATGAAATTACTTGCTTT
>JXCR01146640.1:59072-70781 GCA_002079205.1 Phalaenopsis hybrid cultivar
GAAAGAAAATTGTAGTAAGAAATCAATTAATAATTGTTAATATATTTGTTTATTTATATATGTTTTTATATATCAAAAATATCAAAATGGAAGGTAGAATTTTATAAAGATGCTTTTAATCATTTTTTGGGACATATGAAAAAATTGGATATAATTTTTAGAAGAAATTGTCTTTATACTTCTATGAAATTTCGGGGTATTACATCAATTGCCTCATGCTCTCTGCTTGGAACAATGATTCCATCTCAGAAATTACTAAGTTTTTATTCGAAAGTTCATTGCTGTGTATTTTGACAACATTATGATGTGCAGCTATTCAGAGGGAATTGTTATTAAGTCGGGTTTTAGACATAATTTTATTCTCATTGGTGGTGAAACACAAAAAATTCCCAGCTATTTGCCTGTATTGGACTTCTGTTCCACACGGGTTTAGAGTTTTTTGTCTTTTTGTAGGGCACAACATTAGCACTTGTCCAAGGATGCCTTGAAAATTCTCAGCTTGTAATCTTACTTATTCAGCAAAGCTTGGCTTGGGATCCTTACCTAGAAATCCATTATAACGCTTGTTAATTGTAAAAAAGTTTTTTGCTTTGCACAATGTTTTAAAAGGCAGAATCAGGAATTGAGGCTTTTTTTTTTGGCAAGGCAAGGTGTAAGCTTCTAGGTAGATCAAGGATTAAGCCTAAAAAAAAATTAAAAATAAATAAATAAATAAAAACTCATAAAATTAAACATAATTCATGAATATGACATTTGACAAACTACAAATATTGATCATTACAACAAAAACAACAACAAAAAAGCCTTAATCCCACTACATGAGGTCGGCTACATGATCCTTTTTCTCCATTGCGTCCTATTTAGTGTCATATTTTCATTTAGTTCTAATAAATTAAGATCATTTTTTATACAATAAGCCCAAGTCTTCCTAGTTCTATCTCTTCCCTTCTTAACATAAGTCGAATCTAAAACATCTACTCTCCTAATCGGATCATCAGATGATCGACGTTTAATGTGATCGAACCATCTAAGGCGACTTTCTCCAATTTTGTCCTTCACAGGAGCTACACAAACCCTATCACAGATATATTCATTTCGCATTTTGACTCTAAGTGTAAAACCACTCATCCACCTAATTATTCTCATCTTGGCAACACTTAACTTAGTATTATGCTTCTCTTTTAAAGGCCAACATTGAACGCCATAGAGCAATGTAGGTCTCACCACCATTCTCCACTTCAACCAATCAATTTGAACTCTACTATTAACATCCCCATCTATATAACCGTCGCTTTGAACAAAAGACCCGAGATATCTAAATCATTCACACCTTTTAATAATTTGATCCATACAAATCTTGATCATTACAACAACAACAAAAACAACAAAGCCTTAATCCCACTACGTAGGGTCGGCTACATGAATCCTTTTTCTCCATTGCGTTCTATTTAGTGTCATATTTTAATTAAGTTCTAGTAAATTAAGATCATTTTTAATACAATAAGCCCAAGTCTTCCTAGGTCTACCCTGCCTTTCTTAACACAAGTCAAATCGAAAACATCTACTCTCCTAATCGGATCATTAGATGGTCAACGTTTAATGTATCATTAAACTTACAAATTTAAATGTATCATTAAACTTACAAATTTAAATGTATCAATAGACTTCAATACTTTACTTAATAACACATGTATATAGTATTCCCAAATTATAAATATAAAGCAAAGTTAGAAATAAGATTGGAACATTAATCTCCATAGCAGTATTATCATCATTTTCATCATCTTTGNAGGATTTCTAAGCACATTAAAAAGAATTTCATTCTCATAAAAGCATTTTGCAATATCTAACCACACTCTATTTCCGTGTTCAAAGGAGGAACCAGTTGAGCTTAATATTCTCATTTTCATCCACATTCACTATAAATAAATTCATTGGTCCTTGAGCTCCTCTATTAGAAGAATGCAAATGACTTCTGCTGCTGGATTGCCAAATTGAGACTTAAATAAGAACTACTCTCAATCATCTTTTCAATATTTCTTTGCACCATTTCTTTTGAGGTGATATAATTTTTTGCAATATTTAGCACTCCTGGACTTTATTTGACGCCTTCTCACTTGCTCCAACATTTAAATGTGTGCAAGCCAAGTGATCTTTAAGCCTCTTCACACCACATGTAAATCACTTATCATAAAATTTACATTTCAAATGAACATCCATTTTTGCTCATTCTCCCTTCACCTCAACTTGAATCCCATATTTCCAAACTGGATCTTTTCCATTCGAACTAAAAAAAAAGGTTACACCTAATTGCCTATAAAATTGAATCAATGAATAAATAATGAGTCAATGACAACCAATCCCTATGAACTTGAAGTTTTGAGGAATTGCATATGTGCAATTGTAATTAAGAAGGGTTAATATACATACTACCCACTTATTAATTTTCATATATAACACCCTAAACTTTAATAAGAATTGGGTGATATGTATGTAAATGAGTAAATACCCCTAAAATTGATTTAAACATATTTAGAAGTCTAATAATTTAATACTGTAACGTACATATACTTATAACTGGCATTTACATACATAACACCTAATTTTTCGAGGCTCTGGACGCAAAAGGCTTGGGACAGAAGTCGATGCAGATGTTGTACTTCTACAATGGATGGGACGCAGAAGACGATGACTCGGGATGCATAAGATGCGGAAGCTTTCAATTGGACTTCGATACTTGAGACATAGAAGGTTCGTGACAAAGAAGACGTAAAAGCCTTTGATGCTAGAATTTAAAGATTTGTTATGTGTCGAACTTCGACAATCAAACGTTTCTTTGACATAGATGTGCTCGAAGGCTGGGGTCGAAGTGCAAGGAAGAAGAAGCGAAGCTCTTGAAACAATGCTCTAGCTTTAATTTGTGCGATATGGCAAACGTGTTTCGATGCATCATATGATTCGAGGCATAAACACTTGGAGGCATATGCCTCACTGCAGAAAGGCTAGAGCATTGTTTTTGCATGATTCCTTATTTAGATTTATTAGGTTGTCATCTGAGTTTTTTTTTTTTTCTTTTATTCTACTAGATTGCCTTAAAATTGATAAATGTTTATTATTTTTGCACATTTTTTGATCAACTTTAAGTTACCTTTTTGTAAAGGGGAAGGTTTCCTTTTTACAGGAAACCTAACCGAAGACATTTACTACGGTTCACCCAGCTGCCTTGAGAGGAAGTTTTTTGGTATTTGACAAGCTTGCTGGGTGAGCCAGAGCAAATGAATGTCTCCGATCATGGAAGCAACTTAGTCCATTTTTTTCATGGATTCATTGCCTTACCTATGTTGTACTTTTTTGATATGAAACTTAACGGGATTGTTGATTGATTGTGGATGACACTTTAATTGCTAAATGTTGTTTTTTTATTTATTCTCAGATATGGAAGACTTGTGTTCTTCTTTGACTGATCTTACTATTGCTGAACTTAAAGACCCCTGTGCTGCATTCCTGGTAGAAAGGCCTACTGTAAATTCTGATGAAACATCTGCTTCCATTGTTTTGCATGGTTCGGATCTTGATTTTGGTAGATCTATTTCTGAAAATTTGTCATCAACGAACAATCAGAAGGAATCAGATACAAAGGATTTAGCTTGTTTTCAGTTTTGCTTGAAAAACCAGTCCTTTTCATTTCCTTCAGCACATGAGGTTAGTATTGTAAAAACTAAATTTCTTGAGGATGCTACTTTCTACATATATGCCTTATGTTTTCTGAAAATCATATGCCTTCTTTTTTTTAATGAATCTCTATGTCCTCCTTGACTTTGCGTATGAGAAGTTTGTTTTCTTGGGGAAGAGCTAGTCAATGCTGGAATTAAAAAAAAAAAAAAAGAGTTAAATTTAAAAAGCCTATTTGGCAAAATGCTTATATTTGCAGGTGCAATATTAATTTCCTGGAAGATATACATACATACCACACAGTTCCTATGTATTTATTTGTCCAAAACCTTGATTTTTATTTCTATAACTGTTTACTCGTGCTTGATAAGGTGTATTTCACTTTTTAAAAGTTAGTAAGTGTGATATTTTTTATGTAACATGAAAGATTTGAGTCTTATAATTGTAAAAATAAAATATTTGGTGTTAGATATATGATACATTAAAATTGTGTTTATGGATGTAGATGCCCCTAATTTCTATTTTAACCATTGTACTATTTTGTCGGTTTCTTTTTCAATAAAATATGTTTCTCTTTCTATTTTTGTATACAGCACATGATTTTTTTCAATAAAAGCTCAGCATTACACCTTCATCTTCATATTCTTTATTTGGTGCCATGTTCACAGTTTTCCTATTAGCACCACTATTTGCTGATGTTTTTGTTTGTTAGAATGCAGATGTTATCCGGATTACTATGCTGTCTAATCGGTCCAGGAATATTATTAAATCTGGTGCTCCCATAGCAAAGTACTTCCCAGGTGCAATTATTANTATCTTTTTCTATTTTCTTTTTTGCTTTGTTCATAACTTCATAAGTAAATCCTATAGCAAGAACCCTCTCACTATCAACCATCCGTAAAACTTTCAGTAATGGCCTTATACTCTCAAAGCATAACTANTATTTCAAAGTTCATTGCTGTGTATTTTGACAACATTTTGATGTGCAGCTATTCAGAGGGGAGCGTTAGCAACACCTATGACGAGTTTTAGGAGTTTTGAACACCCAAAAGAACTCACCCTCACTTCCTCTCTTAGATATGGTGGAGAGAATGTAAGGTTTTATGGAGGAAATCAAACATAAGATTAGTAAAAGGAAGAAGAAGAATATAGCTTTCTCTCTAGCTCTCCCTTCAGCTCTAGAAAGAAAATCCCTAGACCAAAATGAGCTCTCCTTAGCCTGTTTTTAGATTGGCCTCTTAGCACACCATGAAAACAATGAAAATGGAGGGAATTTTCCCTCCAAATCAAAAAATAATCTCCCTTTTCCACATGACATTCATCCCTTTGCTTGTTGGGTGGTGGATGCCACATGTAACACTCCTACTTGACCTCCCAAACTCATCATTGTCAATGGGAAAGCTGCCAAGAATGAGGGAATAAATGCTCAAAAATTTGGGCTAGTCAAAGTGGTGGCTTAGCGTGAATATGCCCGAAACTGGCGTGGTTACGCCTGGCTAAAGCTTAAACCTTTGTTTTTCTGAAGGTCGGCGTGACCACTCTCGAAACTGGCGTGGTCATGCTAGTGTTCTGGCGTGGCTACACCACACTAGCGGCATAATTATGCCGTGCTCTCTGTCTTCAGCACGATTTGGGGTCATTTTTGGCGTGAACATGCCATAACTGGGAGTGGTCACACCAGGTCAAAAATTAGGGTTAGGCATTAGAAGCACGACGGAGGTTCCAGACGAGTTCCTTTGACACTTGAAGGTCCTGTACAGATGGGAAATGATCTATAACCGTCAAAGAAGGCCCACAGAAGTGCCGTAATACCAGATTGTCCCCTCGATGTAGGGGTCATCCCCGAACGGCACAAAGTGGTTAATTCTCACCTGGTAGTGCCCGTGGGCGAGTTTTGTGACTCTAGTTGGCCATAAAAGAGTCTGGATTGATGAGTATGGTCTCTAATCATCAAGACGGGTGTTAAACATGATCCGAACACAGCCAACCCCATCCCACGGTGAATTTACTTGGGTGGGGCAAAATCAATACTGATCCCGATTTCGTGCTCATGGAAAGAACCAGGAGGTATAGATGGGTATCTTGACTTCAGGTTGGTATGAATGGACACCAGCTCATTCTGAGTCATTCAAATGGACACCCTACAATCATGGCATCAAAATTGATGCCAACAGTACTTCACCTATGACAATAAGTTCTATACTATAGTGAGCCCCTCAATAATTAGTCATTACTCGTTAGCAAATAAGTTCACTCTTTATACTAATCACGAGGTCTTGAGATTTTTGACAGAGCATATTGAGGGGTTCACATGCCTTCATGTTGAAATTTTTTTCTTCCTTTTATTTTGAACTCAAGCGTAAAATTGGTAGTCATAATAAGGTGGTTGATGTTCTAAGTCGTTGATTTTTGTTAATCACTACCATATAGTTAAAGGTATTAGGGTTTGAAGTGTTGAAGGATGTCTTTGCCATTGACCAAGATTTCTAGGAGATTTGGGTTTGTTGTTAGATAGACCGTTTGAGCAAATCTACATATTTGATGGTTATTTGTTCAACCATAATAACTTAAATATTTCTAGAAATTCACTCCGAGAGCATNGATTATTTTATGTATGGAGCCAAGTTTAGGTCTTGTGGCCCCCATATCTAGGATTTATTAATATTGAGTTAGGGTTAATTTATATTTTAATATGAATATGCTATTTATAACTTGACTTGAACAATTTTTCTTGGGTTTATATTATTTGACGGCTTTTTTCTCTTTTCTTCTCTTATTTTGGAGTGCTATAAACTATTCTTCAAGTGGTGTGTTTGTGAAGGGAGTAGGTGGTGGAACCTTCTGACGCCCTTACACTACCGTCCTCGATGCTGACTTCTTCCTCTGCTATATTTTCTCTAGGTCGGCTGTAAACATCAATTTTACTCATCCAATCTCCATTCACTTCACATATTCTTCTTCTTTTGCCATTCCAAAGTATCGGTAATTCCGATTCATAAATACCATCTTGGAATCCTAGAACTTTTCAGTATATTTCTGCAGAAATGAAAGCACATTATTTAAATTTCAAACATTTGATGTACTATGTTAGTCGCTTGCTATATGAAATTACTTGCTTTCATTCTTGTTTCCTTCTCATCTCATTGTTGGTAGTCTTAAAGTATTGTATGTTATCTGTATCGACTTTAATAGTCATTTCTTTTGGTCGTCATCTAGCCTATTCGCCATAGTAACTATTGGTAAAATTCCCAATTTAAGTTTGGACTGTATCGTATAAACATTCGAAAGTTGACGGTTGATCAATGGTTTCACAATTCAAGGTTTGAACCCATCACACCAATTTTTTATTAAGAGTTCCGAACTCTTTTCCGTTCTTGCAGAGATTATCATCATCATTTGCTAATCTGTTTTACTTAATCTGACTGTTCATGGATTTGTTTATTCTTAGCATTATTTATTTAAATTTTTAAAAATATTTACGATTTATTTTCACTGTTATCAATCATCCTACATTAACATAGCTTAAAAATTCATCATACTGTAAAAGTTTACATTGGGGTATTTTACTATGCTTTACATCATGAAATAATGTTAAAACTTGAATAGCAGAAATATCATGAAATTACTTAAAGTTGGGATTATATTAAAATACTGTAACTTTACAAGCAACATCAGGTGCTAATGACTTACTCAATATAAATAAATTATATAAAAATTAGGCATATAAATTATTTGCCTTTTATTAGAGTTTGAGTATTTTTCCTTTATTATAGGATTTACTTCGGAACACGTATACTTATTTCTTTTTCCATGAGAACTTTTTTTTTCTTAAACAACCTAATAAAACACCAATCTCCTCAATAATACAAATTCTTAAATTACAACTCAAAAAGTAAATCAATTAACTTCAAAATAATATTTTTATCTTAAAAAAATTTCTCCGCATTTAAACTATTTAGTTTGCAACTCAAAAAAAAAAAAAAAAAAACAAACAGATTTTTTACCTAATCCATTGCTTTGTTTCCTTTTTCCTTTTTTCTTCCTCTTTTGTTCTTCATTTCTTTTTTTTTTTTCGTCGTGTCTTTATCTTCCTTGTCTTCGCCGTCTTCTTCGTTTTCTCTTCTTGCCTTACTCAGATCTTCTGCTGCTCCTCCATCTTCTTCTTCTTGGTGTTAAGGAATTGGTAATTAAGGAAGAAATGGATAATTATATAGTGGCTTAGGTTAATTAATGTATAAGTAAATATATACAACTTAATTTAATAGTTGTACAAATCTGAAAACATTTATGGCCTGCAACTACAGTATTCTAAATATGTGAACTATAATTTTAATAAAAAAATTTAGAAAGAAAATTGTAGTAAGAAATCAATTAATAATTGTTAATATATTTGTTNCAATTTTTTTCGTTGTCGTCTTTATCTTCCTTGTCTTCGCCGTCTTCTTCTTTTTCTCTTCTTGCCTTACTCGAGATCTTCTGCTGCTCCTCCATCTTCTTCTTCTAGGTGTTACGGAATTGGTAATTAAGGAAGAAATGGATAATTATATAGTGGCTTAGGTTAATTAATGTATAAGTAAATATATACAACTTAATTTAATAGTCGTACAAATCTGAAAACATTTATGGCCTGCAACTACAGTATTCTAAATATGTGAACAATAATTTTAATAAAAAAATTTGGAAAGAAAATTGTAGTAAGAAATCAATTAATAATTGTTAATATATTTGTTTATTTATATATGTTTTTATATATCAAAAATATCAAAATGGAAGGTAGAATTTTATAAAGATGCTTTTAATCATTTTTTGGGACATATGAAAAAATTGGATATAATTTTTAGAAGAAATTGTCTTTATACTTTATGAAATTTCGGGGTATTACATCAATTGCCTCATGCTCTCTACTTGGAACAATGATTCCATCTCAGAAATTACTAGGACAATCTGCAATTGTGAATTGTTATTAAGTCGGGTTTTAGACATAATTTTATTCTCATTGGTGGTGAAACACAAAAAATTCCCAGCTATTTGCCTGTATTGGACTTCTGTTCTACAAGGGTTTAGAGTTTTTTGTCTTTTTGTAGGGCACAACATTAGCACTTGTCCAAGAATGCCTTGAAAATTCTCAGCTAGTAATCTTACTTATTCAGCAAAGCTTGGCTTGGGATCCTTACCTAGAAATCCTTTATAACGCTTGTTAATTGTAAAAAAGTTTTTTGCTTTGCACAATGTTTTAAAAGGCAGAATCAGGAATTGAAGCTTTTTTTTTTGCAAGGCAAGGTGTAAGCTTCTAGGTAGATCAAGGCTTAAGCCTTAAAAAAAAAGAATAAAATAAATAAATAAATAAAAACTCATAAAATTAAACATAATTCATGAATATGACATGTGACAAACTACAAATCTTGATCATTACAACAAAAACAACAACAACAAAGCCTTAATCCCACTACATGAGGTCGACTACATGATCCTTTTTCTCCATTGCGTCCTATTTAGTGTCATATTTTCATTTAGTTCTAATAAATTAAGATCATCACCATTGCGTCCTATTTAGTGTCATATTTTCATTTAGTTCTAGTAAATTAAGATCATTTTTAATATTGCATCCTATTTAGTGTCATATTTTCATTTAGTTCTAATAAATTAAGATCATTTTTAATAGCGTCCTATTTAGTGTCATATTTTCATTTAGTTCTAGTAAATTAAGATCATTTTTAATACAATGAGTCCTATTTAGTGTCATATTTTCATTTAATTCTAGTAAATTAAGATCATTTTTAATACAATATCTATTTAGTGTCATATTTTCATTTAGTTCTAATAAATTAAGATCATTTTTTATACAATAAGATTTTTCTCCATTGAGTCATGTTTAGTGTCATATTTTCATTTAGTTCTAATAAATTAAGATCATTTTTTATACAATAAGCCTGTCCTATTTAGTGCCATATTTTCATTTAGTTCTAGTAAATTAAGATCATTTTTTATACAATAAGCCCATGTCTCCTATGTTCTATCTCTTCCCTTCTTAACATAAGTCGAATCTAAAACATCTACTCTCCTAATCGGATCATCAGATGATCGACGTTTAATGTGATCGAACCATCTAAGGCGACTTTCTCCAATTTTGTCCTTCACAGGATCTACACAAACCCTATCACGGATATATTCATTTCGCATTTTGACTCTAAGTGTAAAGCCACTCATCCACCTAATTATTCTCATCTTGGCAACACTCGACTTAGTATTATGCTTCTCTTTTAAAGGCCAACATTAAACGCCATAGAGCAATGCAGGTCTCACCATCGTCCTCCACTTCAACCAATCAATTTGAACTCTACTATTAACATCCCCATCTATATAACCGTCGCTTTGAACAACAGACCCGAGATATCTAAATCGTTCACACCTTTTAATAATTTGATCCATACAAATCTTGATCATTACAAGAACAACAAAAACAACAAAGCCTTAATCCCACTACGTGGGGTCGGCTACATGAATCCTTTTTCACCATTGCGTCCTATTTAGTGTCATATTTTCATTTAGTTCTAGTAAATTAAGATCATTTTTAACCATTATTGAGTCCACTTAATCCCACTACGTGGGGTCGGCTACATGAATCTTTTTTCTCCATTGCGTCCTATTTAGTGTCATCTTATCATTTAGTTCTAATAAATTAAGATCATTTTTAATACAATAAGCCCAAGTCTTCCTAGGTCTTCCTCTGCCTTTCTTAACACAAGTCGAATCTAATTTCCTTCTAGTAAATTAAGATCATTTTTTATACAATAAGCCCAAGTCTTCCTAGGTCTACCTTTGTCTTTCTAATAAATTAAAATCATCACCATTGCGTCCTATTTAGTGTCATATTTTCATTTAGTTCTAGTAAATTAAGATCATTTTTAACCAGGCGTCCTATTTAGTGTCATATTTTCATTTAGTTCTAGTAAATTAAGATCATTTTTAATACAATGAGTCCTATTTAGTGTCATATTTTCATTTAATTCTAGTAAATTAAGATCATTTTTAATACAATATCTATTTAGTGTCATATTTTCATTTAGTTCTAATAAATTAAGATCATTTTTTATACAATAAGATTTTTCTCCATTGAGTCATGTTTAGTGTCATATTTTCATTTAGTTCTAATAAATTAAGATCATTTTTTATACAATAAGCCTGTCCTATTTAGTGCCATATTTTCATTTAGTTCTAGTAAATTAAGATCATTTTTTATACAATAAGCCCATGTCTCCTATGTTCTACTCTGCCTTTCTTAACACAAGTCAAATCTAAAACATCTACTCTCCTGATCGGATCAACAGCACGTTTAATGTATCATTAAACTTACAAATTTAAATGTATCAATAGACTTCAATACTTTACTTAATAACACATGTATATAGTATTCCCAAATTATAAATATAAAGCAAAGTTAGAAATAAGATTGGAACATTAATCTCCATAGCAGTATTATCATCATTTTCATCATCTTTGGAAGATCAATCATATTTAGTAACTCTATGGACCCTTGACTTCTATGTTATCATCATTTTCAAATTCTTCTTTAATCTCCACATCTTTTCTTTTACTCCCTACATCAATTAACATTGAATTTAATATAATTTTAAATAAAATAATAAATTAGTAAGTAGTAATACAACTAAGTAATCAATTACCTTTAAACTTTTTGAAGCTCCAACCCCAATTTGCTTCTTTTTTTTTAAATGGTTGTGAAGCAGAAGCTGCTCCAAATTCAATATTTTGCTGTCCCCTTTCAATGTTAACATTGATATCCTCATTATCATTATCATTAAAAGTCATTTTTTCATCTTCAACCTCGAAATTTTCATCATTCTTGGCAGTTATCCATTTATCATCACACATAATCTTATCAGCAGTCAAATGATTTATTTCATCACCACCATTGGTTTTTTTTTTTTGTAGCTTTAGGTGTCTATCTTTCAAAATTTTTTGTTGAACATTACATAAACTAACTTGCTCATTTGACCTGTAGCCAATCAATTTCTTCTC
>JXCR01146640.1:71671-89937 GCA_002079205.1 Phalaenopsis hybrid cultivar
ACTTTAATTGCTAAATGTTGTTTTTTTATTTATTCTCAGATATGGAAGACTTGTGTTCTTCTTTGACTGATCTTACTATTGCTGAACTTAAAGACCCCTGTGCTGCATTCCTGGTAGAAAGGCCTACTGTAAATTCTGATGAAACATCTGCTTCCATTGTTTTGCATGGTTCGGATCTTGATTTTGGTAGATCTATTTCTGAAAATTTGTCATCAACGAACAATCAGAAGGAATCAGATACAAAGGATTTAGCTTGTTTTCAGTTTTGCTCGAAAAACCAGTCCTTTTCATTTCCTTCAGCACAAGAGGTTAGTATTGTAAAAACTAAATTTCTTGAGGATGCTACTTGCTACATATAAGCCCTATGTTTTCTGAAAATCATCTGTCTTCTTCTTTTTAATGAATCTCTTATGTCCTCCTTGACTTTGCGTATGAGAAGTTTGTTTGCTTGGGGAAGAGCTAGTCAATGCTGGAATTTAAAAAAAAAAAAGATATACATAGCCTATTTGGCAAAATGCTTATATTTGCAGGTGCAATATTAATTTCTTGGAAGATATACATACATACCACACAGTTATACCACACAGTTCCTATGTATTTATTTGTCCAAAACCTTGATTTTTATATTTATAACTGTTTACTCGTGCTTGATAAGGTGTATTTCACTTTTTAAAAATTAGTAAGTGTGATATTTTTTATGTAACATGAAAGATTTGAGTCTTATAATTGTAAAAATAAAATATTTGGTGTTAGATATATGATACATTTAAATTGTGTTTATGTATGTAGATGCCCCTAATTTCTATTTTAACCATTGTACTATTTTGTCGGTTTCTTTTTCAATAAAATATGTTTCTCTCTTTCTATTTTTGTATACAGCACATGATTTTTTTCAATAAAAGCTCAGCATTACACCTTCATCTTCATATTCTTTATTTGGTGCCATGTTCACAGTTTTCCTATTAGCACCACTATTTGCTGATGTTTTTGTTTGTTAGAATGCAGATGTTATCCGGGTTACTATGCTGTCTAATCGGTCCAGGAATATTATTAAATCTGGTGCTCCCATAGCAAAGTACTTCCCAGGTGCAATTATTATTATAGTGTGACAAATTATTATATTTGAACCATATACTGCGAATTTACAAGCTTCCCATCTCAGTAACTCTGATCTATTTTTTTCAGTAGCCGAACCAGCAAGTTGTGTATATGCTAATTTCATGCTAGATGTGCTTTGTTATTCTTCAAAACAATGTTCCGTTGCTTCTGCTATCTCCAAATTGGTTGTGCCAGGTTTGATTGACCAGTTAATAACAATGAAGGATGCAATCTCACCACATCTTTTAACACAGCATCCTCAGGTAACATGATCTCTATGACACCATCAACATAAGTATTTCGTTGAAAATATAGATTGAGCTTCTATTATGCAGTAGATAATGTTCACAGTTTTTTATCATTTTCGTAGGGACCTACCTCTTAAAGTTGTTGTATTTTTGTCTGTGCGTAGGGTTGGTTGATGTTTAGCAGCTTTTCCCTTTAATAAAAACAGTGTATGGCTTACATATTTGTAGAATTGAGCAGAGTATCTCAAACATAGAAGGTTCGCTTTAGAGGCTTTTGGCATTTCTTTTTGAGCTTGCTTCTCGAATGCATTTTTTCTCCGAAGGTTGGTGTGGGNCTCCCATGTAAACAAGTTCAAAGAATGGCCACTCTATCAATATTCAATACCACGAGTTAACCTCATTTACAAGCATAGCATATCACCACATTTAACCGCGACAACAAGTGCATCATTTAGTCGAGTAGAAGCTTTTGACAAATGTTTCTTTCTCAAAAGTTGCACTCACGTATTACTAGCAAAATTAATAGGCTTAGATAATTGTTTGGTTGGTTTTAAAAATAATAATTAATGAATTTTGAACTTCCTAAATGCCCTAACACAACTATAATAAGGATGGATGGTGGTAACCTAAGTAAATAATTGCAATAGCATCCAATGGAATTTGGCAGCCCGTCCATAAATGGAGCAATATAATTTAGTTGTATTTACTTCATGCCGTCGGCCAACTTTTTGATGTGAAAATTTAATTTAAACATAATTTATATAGTTTAGATTATGAAAGTAATGCTTTAATTTTTTAGAAAATGATACCAAATGGATCTCATTAGTCCAATAATTTGCATAATTGTGTCTGACACCCTGAATACTACACATTGCAAGAGAAAATTGTAGATCCCGGTAATAGACACAATCCTGTAAACTAAGAGATTTGTGACATTCATTTGGTCTGCGAATATTTTATATGTAACCGATAATTCTCCTATTTAATAAAAAGATTAAATAGACTTATTTTTTCTGGGTTCTAAGTTCCCTATAGAGGCAAACCCCTATAGTTAATTACATTTAAATGACGGAAGTCACTTGAAAAAACTCTCGATAATGATCAGTGGTTCTAGTCTTCTAGAATTCAAAGCTTAAGTTTTCACGGCAGGACATGGAAAAAAAAGTGAGAGTGGCTCAAGTAGGAACAGTTCTTTCAGGAGTCCAAACGATGTAAAGGGTAGGGGACGTCACAAATCCTGAGGAGAANTTAGTCGAGTAGAAGCTTTTGACAAATGTTTCTTTCTCAAAAGTTGCACTCACGTATTACTAGCAAAATTAATAGGCTTAGATAATTGTTTGGTTGGTTTTAAAAATAATAATTAATGAATTTTGAACTTCCTAAATGCCCTAACACAACTATATTGGGGATGGACGGTGGTAACCTAAGTAAATAATTGCAATAGCATCCAATGGAATTTGGCAACCCGTTCATAAATGGAGCAATATAATTTTATTGTATTTACTTCATGCCGTCAGCCAATTTTTTGATGTGAAATTTTAATTTAAACATAATTTATACAGTTTAGATTATGAAAGTAGTGTTTTAATTTTTTAGAAAATGAGACCGAATGGATCTCGTTGGTCCAATAATTTGCATATTCGTGTCTGACACCCTGAATACTACACATTCCAAGAGAAAAGTGTAGATCCCGACAATAGACACAATCTTACAAACTAAGAGATTTGTGACATCTATTTGGTCTGTGAACCTTTTATATGTGACCGACAAATTTCTCTATTTAATACAAAGATTAAATAGGGTTTATTTTACTTGGGTTTCAAGTTCCCTATATATGCAAACCCCTATAGTTAATTACTTTAAATGACGGGAGTCACTTGAAAAAACTCTCGATAATGATCAGTGGTTCTAGTCTTCTAGAATTCAAGGCTTAAGTTTTCACGGTAGGACATAGAAAAACAAGTGAGAGTGGCTCGAGAAGGAACAGTTCTTTCAGGAGTTCAAAGGAAGTAAAGGGTAGCTGACGTCACAAATCCTGAGGAGAAACTTCAATGACTTCCCAAACTAACCTACTTTGCAACTATATATTAGAGAGGAAATTATTTGAATGTTTAATTATGTCAATTTTATTATTTAGGACTTACACTTGCATAATAACTGGTTATGCAAATAGCCCGCAGAGATAAAATGTTTTACGTCGTTCTGAACGACAACCTCGGAACCTAAGGCGAGTTAAGACTTACGCTACATAACATGGTTGTGCAAGGGCCTAAAAGAGAGTGAGGAATTACGTCACGCTAGACGAGCTACCTCAAAGTCCTATGGGTTGTTTAAACTATGAAAGTTTAACTGGAGAAGACTTGTTTTGCTGTTGTAGAATGACGATCACCTCCACTTGTAGTCTGCTCCAAACTCCTTGTTGCGCTGCCCACGAAGTAGCTCCAAGCTCCTCGTCGAAGTAGCAGTCCTAAAGTCTAAGGTTTAAAAGGTTGTACCGTGTATATTTTAAGGTTTTGGTTTTGTTGTCATTATGAGGGATTAAAGTTGATTAAAGTAACATCGGTTATGATCTCACGATTCCTTCGTTCTGATATCAATATTTTCTTTTGAATTTACTTAGTCTAAATGAGTTGTGAAACCCAATTAAACTGGAAAGATCTCGTTAGCAACCGTGGGTTACCTCCTCCTAGTGACTAGCATAAATTCGAAAGAACGTGTTATGTTTTGTTTTTTTTTTAAATATTGTTTAATTTTGAAAAAATCATTTTGTTTTGAAAGTGAAATTTTATTCAGTACCTGCATAATATTTTAGAGCAAGTAATTGTAATGGAGAAACAACAACAAATAAAATGTATATGCGTACGTGGCGTATCTGCTGCTGTTATTCCTGTTGCATGTTTAACTCACAAAACACAATATAATTTACAGGAAATTTGAATAAATTGCATAGAAAAGAAAAAAAACAGTAAGTAGTAGAACAAGTCGTAGCAACAGCTAGGAACGTCAAATAAGTGATCCTAAGGTTTCCTAGAACTCCTGACTGCAACTAGCGAACTCGTACGGTGATCCTACGACCTCATACGGCTCCGGAAAGCAACTAGCAAGTGTGTACAGTGATCCTACGACTCCGGACAGCAGCTAGAAATTTCGAATAGTACATGTATGTGTTCCTATGAACCCAAACAACAATGGGCAGCACCTATGTGACTTCCTACGAACCCAAACAGTGGTGGACAATGTCTATGTGGCTTCCTACGAACCCAAACGTTACTAGACAGCACCTAGATGGCATCCTACGAACCCAAATAGTGGTGGACAGCTCTTAGGTGGCTTCCTATGAACCTAAATAGTAGTGGACAGCTTCTAGGTGGTTTCCTATGAACCCAAACTGTGGTGGACAACACCTAGATGGCTTCTAAGACATTGGGTAGTGGCTTTGGAGCTTCAGACTACACCCTACAACGCTCCTATACTCCAAACAGTGGTTTTGGATCTTTGGACAGCAATCTACAATGTTTCTACACTCCAAACAGTGGATTTGAAGCCTTGGACAACACCCTACAGCGTCCCTGCACTCCAAATAGTGAATTTGGAGCTTTGGACAACACCCTACAGCACTCCTACGACACCGGGCAGCGACTTGGAGCTTTGGGTAATGGTCCTACAACTTCCTATGACATCGAGCAACGGTTAGGAGCATTGGACAGCACCCTACAACATTCCTATGACATCGGACAGCGGCTTGGAGCTTTGGACAACACCCTACAGTATTCCTATGACACCGGGAAGTGACTTGGAGCGTTGGGTAATGGTCCTACAGCTTCCTACGAAATCGGGCAACGGCTAGGAGCATTGGACAGCACCCTACAGCATTCCTATGACACCGGACAGCGGCTTGGAGCTTTGGACAGCACCCTACAACACTTCTACGACACAGGGCAGCGACTTGGAGCTTTGGGTGGTGGTCTTACAGCGACTTGGAGCTATGGGTGGTGGTCTTACAGCTTCCTACGACATCGGGCAGCAGCTAGGAGCATTGAACAGCACCCTACAACATTCCTATGACACCGGACAGAGGCTTGGAGCTTTGGACAACACCCTACAACATTCCTATGACACCGGGCAACGGCTTGGAGCTTTGGATAGTGGTCCTACAGCTTCTCACAGCAAAGAACAACACTTTTATAGTGACTAACGACAACTATTAATCACCAAACAACACTTTCAAGCCCCCCCATACGACAATTTTCAAACACCTAAACGCTACCTAAATTTCTTCCAAAACAACATGTAAACCAACCCCAAGAAGATGCATATAAACATTCCCCAAACAATGTGTAGTAGGCAGCGAAAGAATTCATTTATCACAAATGCAAGTATTCGAGTTCCAAGTGTGAAGCGCGTGTGTAAAAAATTGAGACTGAGGTGTTAGATATGCAAATTTGCAAACAATACCATCAAAAAGCCATTTAATTGCTGAAGCAAACGATCATTTGGAGCATCATAGCGGTTACGTTTGGATGTTCAAGGCACAAAACCAACAAGGAGACATTTAATCCTGAAGCGAACGGTCATTTGGAGCTTAAGGGTGAGTTATAACACATGTGAATGTATCACAATTAAGAAAAGTTGTACTTATACGATTGGGAATTAAGGATCGCGCATGTGAACATGCGCAATTGAAGCTCAAGCATCAAGTGTCAAATATTTATGAATTAGAGAATCCATATACTCAAATTTTACAAAAGCAAAGCACCAAAATTTTACAACAACATGAAAGACTTCAGATTTTCTTCAAAAGCATAACATTAAAATTTTCAGATTTTTTTTTTTTTGCAAATCCAAAGTCATTAAATATTCAAAATTATCAAACAAAAAGATAAATAAGCCTTGAGTCTCTTTGCTTCTCATAAATCTTTTCAAAACAATATCTATATGCAGGATCAAGAAAAGATTTGAACCTGAAGACCGCAAGAGGCAAACCAAATAGCAGAACTTTAACAACTTAAGCAAAAGAGGGGTGTGTAAGTTTAAATTTATTTGGCTTACATGGGTCAGAAGCAGAAAGGAGAGGAGACGAGGGTTGCGGTCCACAGAGAGGAGCAGGAGGCGAACATTTCCGTTCGCAGAAGAGGGATGCAGTGTCGAGCAGTTGTTCAACGTGAGGAGGAGCTCATGATGTCAAATAGGACTCTCGATCTTTGAGGGAGGCGAAGCAGGAGAGCTAAGCGGCTTCAGTTCTTCCTGTCGAGAGTGATTGAGCAGAGAAGAGGGATCGAGCAAAGGCTTTGCTCGGGAGAGTGAGGCGAGCGGGCTCGAGCAAAGGAGCGGAGGTCTTCGACGCAAGAGTTGAGCGCTTCGGTTCGCTGGAAGGAAAAATCTTGTCCTGTCGAGCGGTGGGGACGAGCAGGAGAAGAGCGGGTGAGGCAAAGAGGAGCTTCAGCTAGGGATACGATCGAGTTGCAGAGGAGAGAGCGAGCGGAGGAGGGCGTTCGATCTTTTGGTCGTGAGGGAGAGAGGGGAAGACGAGCGGGAGTTTCGTTTGGTAGAGTTGAGCGGAAGCGAACGGAGGAGAGGAGCTCAGAAGAGGCAGAGGAGGAAGACGAGCGGCAGGGGGTCTTCGATTGAATGAGAGTGTGGAGCCGAGGCTCCCGTGCGCAAGAAAGAAGTAAGCTAGCGGGAGAGGAGTTGTTACTTGAATCAATTGGCGGGAAATGGTTTCCATAAGCGCTGGGAGGTTTAATTGGAAGGTATTAACACCTGAATAATTTTAATTAAGACAAGATTTAAATAATTCGTTTGAATTTTAAAATTTGAATTTCAAATTCATGTGAGTTGGTGCCTAGCCCGAGTTCAGCTTGAATCGAACCTGGGTTGAGCCCGGGCCCGCGCACCGCTAAAAAATGTGCATTGATATCCATGCTAGTTGCTCGCACGCAAAACCATAACGATACAGATGTCCTTTCTAACTAAAGTCGACGTCCCGGACGCATCCGTGTGGTCTGTTTCGTCATATGAAGTCATCCGGACGAGTCAATTTAAGTCAAAATTATGTGGAATGCGATGTATGTGCAAAATGCGGGGTTATCGAGCGTTCGGGTGGCAAAGGGATTCCCTAGGGACTGCTCCTATTAATATAGGAACCCGACTCGAGTTTCGTGTATCAATCCTAATCAATTCAACAGGATGTTGAGGATTTGGGACCGCCCATGCGAAACTCGAAGGAGTGACGAGGTGGCTCGAATTTTCTAAATGATGTGGGTTTTGTACTAGTCCTCTAGAAGGGTCAAACAAGAGAAGCCTAAAGTTATATGACCTTAAGTTCAATATCTCGTTGGACTCAAGAGAGGGGCAAAGCAGAATCCCTCTGCACTGTTGGAAACTCACCAACAGAATTCAAAAGAACTCATGAATTAGTAGCAATAGTCAATCCCTATCTTTTTTTTTTACCCCATTTAAATAATAGAAACATATTACAAACCTCCCATCTCAACTAGGAAGATAATAACCTATAATATTACTTTTAGGAAAGAAAATAAAGGAAAACATAACATGAAAAGAAAAACTTTAATTAACTTCTAAAACGAGAGTCTTTAATTGAGCTTCTTAATTCAAATTCAAAATTTGAATTTTGAATTTTGAATTTGAATTTGAAACTTTAATTAAGATTTATTGTCCTACCTGATTTGTCTCGGTTTCTAATTCCTCCTTCATAATTTAAAATTTTAATTTGAATTTTGAATTTGAAATTAGGATTTATTGTCCTTCCTGATTTGCTGGATTTCCAAATCCTCCTCTATAATTTCCTCTGGATTTGCATCAATTGCTGGTGCATTTGAAGAACTTGACTTCGACAAGTTATTTTGACGGTTATTAACAAAAAGATGTGGATTTAAACGTTGGAGCTCAGATGCTTGTAACCAAACCGAGTCCGAATTTGGACGATTTTTTCATTGAACTAAGAACTTGAAATATCCTCCCCGGCGAGTCAAAACAAATTGATGTTCTAGAATGGCAGCAATCTCATTGAAGGCTTTTGTTGCCGCAGCACCCCACAGAAATTTTTTTTTCTTTAAAGCACTCAGTGATTGGGGCCATTATGGTGTTGAAATTGCGAATAAATCGTCGGCAGGTGACCAAACCGTGGAAGCTTCTGACTTCAGAGAAATTATGGGGTGTTGGTAATGCCTGGACAGCGTGCACCTTTACGGGATCGGCCTCAACTCCCTGGTTTGAGATGATAAAACCGAGGAACTTGGCACTTGTCTTCATAAATGAACACTTCTCCCTATTAATAATAAGTTGTTCCGCCTTCAATACCTTCAGTACCTGTTCGATGTGGCTCAAATGTTCATGCACGCTTCGACTGAAAATTAATATATCATCTAAGTATACTACAACAAATTTACCCAAAAAAGATTTGAGGATTTGCGTCATGACCCGCATGAACGTGTTGGGAGCGTTCGTTAATCCGAAAGGCATAACTAACAATTCGAACAACTCATCTTTTGACTTGAAAACCGTCTTCCATTCATCCCCTGGTCGTATCCGAATTTGGTGATAGCCACTCAGGAGATCTAACTTGGTAAAAATAGAAGAGCCACTTAGCGAGTCTAACATGTCGTCGAGGCGTGGGATGGTAAATCGATACTTTACGGTTATTTTGTTGTTTGCGCGGCTATCTACACACATCCTCCAACTACCATCCTTCTTCGGTGTCAACAAAACTGGAACATCACAGGGACTAAGGCTTATTCAAATAAACTCTTTTGCCTAGCAAGTGCTTAATTTGTCGGCTAAGCTCTTCGTTTTCCGTTAGACTCATCCGATAGTGTGGGATGTTGGGCAAATTTGAACTGGGGATCAAGTCAATAGCATGTTGGACTTCCCGAAGGGGAGGGAGTTGACTCGGCATTTCATCTGGCATGATATCCTGGAATCCTTCCAGCAATGTTGAGAGCTCCGGTGGAACGTGATCGTCCCCTTGCGTCGCTTCACGTGTGACTATTATAAGCACCATCTGGTGGTCATGCATAGCGCGAGTGAATGGGTGCATCACCAGAACTGGACACGCTTCCTTCTTTGCCTCAAATTCTGTAACCTGTAAGGGATCTAGAACAAATTTTTACCTTTAAACTCAAAGGAGTAAGTGTTAGCATACCCGTCATAAATTACTTTCTGATCGAAGAGCCAGGGTCACCCTAATAACATGTGGCAAACAGTCATAGGAATTACATCGCACCATGCTTCATCTGCGTATGTTTTCCCCAGCGAGAAGTTAATCAAACAGCGTCGTTTCACAAGGACGGAAATAGTTTCATTAACCCAACTAATCTGATAGGGAGCGGGGTGCTTTTCTGTCTTTAATTTCAGTCGTTCTACGGCGGTTTCAGAAATCACATTCATGGCACTTCCATTGTCAATAATTACGTTCAACGCCCGACCGTTATGCTCCAGTCGTTTATGAAAAATATTGGTGTGTTGCTACTCGGGGTTGGTATGGAGTTCTTTTTTTTATCCCGTCAATACTCTCTTGATTACGCAGCTGGGTAACTCCGACGCGCTCAAATGTT
The DNA here is from genome assembly GCA_002079205.1 of Phalaenopsis hybrid cultivar. Lineage (NCBI taxonomy): Eukaryota > Viridiplantae > Streptophyta > Magnoliopsida > Asparagales > Orchidaceae > Phalaenopsis > Phalaenopsis hybrid cultivar. The sequence continues at coordinate 81,591 of JXCR01146640.1, forward strand.
CTTCTCCACTGTGAATATCCTCATCGGGATGCTCCTCCTCCGTGTCTTCGCCCACCTCCACCTCCAGTAGCTCCTCGAAGATAAAGGCTAATTTCTTGTCTCTTGTCGGACATACGACGACATAGTGTCCGAAGCCTTTACACTTATAAGACTGGGGTCCGTCGCTGGTAACATTTATTTTTCCCTTTATGTCTCCACTTTCCGCGACTCTGAAGTGATCTTTCAGAGCTGATGCTCTTTGGGAAGGAGTTGGAGTAACACGTTCTTGTCTTGCGTCTATCGTCGTCACTTTCGTCATCACCGTAGAACCCATTTGTTTCTCAATTAGGAGAGCCAACTGGTACGTCTCCTCGACGTTGATTAAGCGAGCAGTCCACATCTCTCTACGTAGCTCACTCCACAAGCCGGTGTAGTATCAAGCTAAAGTTTGTTGTTCGGTTTCAACGATTTTGCTGCAGACAGTCAACTCGTGAAAGCGGTCTGTGAATTGATCTACGATCATCGGCCCCTGCCTAAGCTGCAACATTTCCTTGAACACCATTTGCTCGTAATCAATGGGCAAATATTTTTCCTTGAGCCTCTCCTTCATTTCTTCCCAATTGGAAACCGTTGGACGCCGCGTATGTCGTAACTGTTCTTCCACACTTGCCCACCATGCTCGCGCATGCCCCTTCAATTTCATTCGGACGTACCGAACCCTTCTATCCTCTGAGATGGAAAAACCAATCGAAATAATCCTCGATTGATGTTAACCAATCCTCGAACGCGTTGGGTTCCAGCTTCCCGTAAAAATCTGGCACATCAATCTTCATTCTCTTGGTGAGTTCGTCTAGAGGTTGATAATCTAGACTACGTTCGACTTGTCCTCGGCGGAAACTCCGCCCGTGACGCCGTACTCGCGATTCACGATTCTCCAGCTCCTGAGATTCATCATCGTTCTCTACGTCCTCCGCGTGTCCGTCGTTGTCGTCCCTTTTTCTCCCGCGATTTGCTTCTTGTCCTCGTTGATTACTAGGGCAATATTCTGTTTGTGCATAGCGTTCCACCATAACATCAAGCCGATGAGTGAGTTGCTCTAAAGCGGTGGTGAGTTGGTGGATTTGGTGTTGTAGCTGGGGTTGCTCTGTCTGATGATTGATGGTGTTTTGGTCGTTTGGGTGCGAGTTGTTCGCCATGGCGTATGAGCTACCACTACGAGTTACAGGCATGAGATGAAGACTTCGTAGTGAGGTAACTTCGGTCGGCTCTGATACCAAATTGATGCCTTCCCTTAAGTTCAATATCTCGTTGGACTCAAGAGAGGGACAAAACAGAATCCATCTGCACTGTTGGAAACTCACCAACGAAATTCAAAAGAACTCATGAATTAGTAGCAATAATCAATCCCCAACTTTTTTTCTTACTCCATTTAAATAATAGAAACATATTACAAACCTCTCATCCCAACTAGGAAGATAATAACCTATAAAATTACTTTTAGGAAAGCAAATAAGGGAAAACATAACATGAAAAGAAAAACTTTAATTAACTTCTAAAACGGGAGCCTTTAATTGAGCTTCGTAATTCAAATTCAAAATTTGAATTTTGAGTTTTAAATTTGAATTTGAAACTTTAATTAAGATTTATTGTCCTTCCTAATTTGTCTCGGTTTTCAATTCCTCCTTCATAATTTGAAACTTTAATTTGAATTTTAAATTTGAAATTAGGATTTATTGCCCTTCCTGATTTGTCTGGGTTTCCAAATTCTCCTCCATAACTTCCTCTGGATTTGCATCACTAGACCTATATTCTAAGGAGAGAAGTGAAGGTCTCATCCGAAAATGAGATCAACACAAGCTTGACAAAGATGTGGGGCCATGTATATTGTAGCTTTACAAACCATTCAATTTCCCTCCCAATAGCTAACAAGGTTTTTTTACTTGCAATGTTCTCAATATGCAATCCCTGTTCTTGGGATATTGCCTCGACAATTTTGTCTAGATAGGAAATAACCTAAATCATATGATTTTATTGGTAAATAATAATTTATCTGAACAATCATTCTGAATAATTAAATGTTCTAAAGTTTATTTCTATTTTTTTATGGATAAGCTTCACCTTTAATTTGAATCTAACTTTTTATTTTGAATTTCCACCGCCTTGTCGGCCGTTTTATCGTTCTGCTTAATTTTCGTGGTTTGAAAAGATGATGATTTTGTGATTTTGAAAATANTACAGTGTATGGCTTACATATTTGAAGAATTGAGCAGAGTATCTCAAACATAGAAGGTTCACTTTAGAGGCTTTTGGCATTTCTTTTTGAGCTTGCTTCTCGAATGCATTTTTTCTCCGAAGGTTGGTGTGGGCGTGGGTGGTTGTAGAGGATTCAAGAGGCGTAAATCTAGAACCCTAAGATATGATGGGAATGAGTAAACTCGTTTTAAATTCATTATACAAATAAGTTATTTTGTGAAGCCCCTAATGAATGTTTGTTGCAGGTAAAATAGTTGATGTTTAAAAAATTTCTATTTCTTGGAATTCTTTCTTAAATAGAAATGTTATTAAGGGAGGCAATTGCTCATTTTATCTAGGTTATTAGCTTAGTAAATCCTGTAATTATGTATAAGTTTTGACATCTTTTGTTATTTAAGCTTATTTGATGTGATGTGATGACTTCATTTAACGTATACTTTTTTTTATTTCCTTGTATGCTTAAGGTTTCACTTGAGTTGACTTACGCTTTTGTGCTTTTTCTATTAAGTNCCTTTCTTAAATAGAAATGTTATTAAGGGAGGCAATTGCTCATTTATCTAGGTTATTAGCTTAGTAAATCCTGTAATTATGTATAAGTTTTGACATCTTTTGTTATTTAAGCTTATGTGATGTGATGACTTCATTTAACGTATAATTTTTTTTATTTCCTTGTATGCTTAAGGTTTCTCTTCAGTTGACTTACGCTTTTGTGCTTTTTCTATTAAGTTTCTTTGTCAACTATAGTTTCTGTTGAAAATAGGTATGGGGAGGAAAAATTACTTGATTAACACGTAGGATGCATATAAAGTTTCCCTCCTAATTTACAAACTTAGCAAATGTATCTAGTTTAAATTAGGAAATGAAATAATTCTAAAATTAAAAAAAATAAAGAAAAGCAAAATATGAAGGGAATAAAACTAAAAAAGGAGTTTCCAAAGATATCTCCAATCNTCAATCAAATCTTTTCATGATTTTGTGAAGCAGCCGATTGACCCACCATGGAGAGAAGCCGAACTTCTCAGCTTTCCACACTCCCCCTCAAACTGGGTCATAGATGTTGTAGAGACCAAGCTTGGTATTGAGCTTTGAGAAGGTGTCTAAAGGAAGAGCTTTGGTAAAGAAATCAACAATTTGCTAGTGTGTAGGCATGTAGCTTAGTTTTATAAATCCATCATTAGCTTTTTTAAAGAGAAAGTGCCAATCAATTTCAATATGTTTGGTCTAGTCATGATGTATTAGATTCTTGGCAATACCTAGGCTTCTTTACTTCACAAAACATCTGTATAGGCCTATTAGAGGTGCACCCCAAGTCGTTTAATAAGATTATTAAGACGAGTGTCTTTTTACTCTGATTCATCACTTCTTTTAGAAACGTAGCTCTCCATGTATTCAAATTTCTCCATACATAGAAGCAATAACCCATGGTGGACCTTTTATCAGTGAGTTTCCTAGACCAACTTGCATCAATATTGATTTCTACCTCCTATTTTTGGTTTTCTCAAAAAGTAATCCATAATCCTAAGTCATATTGACCAATCATAGAATCTTATATACCTATACCATCTCCAAATGCTCTTCATTTGGATTATTCATGTGTTGACTCACAATGCTGACAGAGTATGCAATATCTAACATCATATGTGATAGATAGATTAATTTTTTTACCAATCTTTGATATTTTCCCTTATCCGCAAGTATAATTTCTTCTTTTCTATTAGACTTGTTGTTGGGACCCATTGGAGTATCAATAGATGCATCCAATCTTCCCTATCTCCTTAAGTAGATTTATGATGTATTCCCTCTGTAATATAACGATGCCTTTCTTGGATCTTGCTACCTCCATACTTTGAAAATATCTCATGATTCCTAGGTCATTAATTTAAAACTCAATGACAAGTACTTCTTTGATTTTGAGAATCTCTCTTTCATCATCACCAAAAAAAATCATTTCATTCACATATACTATCAGTGAAACATTCTAACCTTCTTAAGTGTGTTTTATGAACATATTATGATTAACTCAACCTTGAGAATACTCATTATATCTCATAATGTTAGCAAACATTTTAAATCACGCTCTTGGTCAGCCCATGGAGACTTCCCGAGTTTGCATATTAGGTGTTTGTTAGAATCATTCTAAAGTCTCGATATTATCTCCATATATACTTTTCTTTCGGATCGCCATTCAGAAAAAAACTTTTTTTACGTCAATTTTATGGAGTCCATGTTCCTTTATAACTGTTATTGAAAGGAGAACTTTGATAATATTTAGTTTGGCAATTAGTGCAAAGGTCTCTTGATAGTCAATCCCTCCTAATTTATGAACTTACTCGATATATCTCGTCTGAACTAGGAAAGTACATAATTTTGAATTAAACAATAAGGAAACATAAAATTGAAATGGAGTAAAACTAAGAATGGTTTCCAAATATATCTTGAATTAAATATTTTCTTAATTTTGTGAAGCAACCGGCTGGCCCACCTTGGAGAGGAGCTGAACTCCTCAGCTTTCCACTGTTCCTATTATGCTTTCTCAAATGCAGTTTTGTAAAGCCAAATTTTTTGAAAAAGCAGTGAAAAGTTTGTCATCTAAACGTATGTTATTTTTTGAGGTATGCTTTTTGTGTCACAATATGCTGTAACAACTGAAGCAAGCCATTTCTTGTATATCAATTTTAGTTTCAACTCTTGATTACTTATAAATTTTTTGTTGGTACTTTGGGCTAGATCATGCATTGCACATTAGTATGCCAAAAGCTATTCATTGCTGTCTGGTTATCTTAAATGCACGCTAAAAAGATTATAACTATGTATTAATCATTTCTTGATTTATTTAGTGGGCCAAGCATGGCTATGGTAAGTCCTCGTCGCAATCCGTCTAAGTATGCATATGAAAAGTTTAAAGCTCTTGATTGGGTTTAGAAATTTGATATAGGCAATGGGTATGGATGCAGAATTCAACAAGAAAATAATAAAGAAAACACGGAGGTCAATAAGAAAATAGAGAGAAAATGCAAATAACAGAAATTAGAAAAAAGAAAAGCTGAAAAATAGCAAAAATAGGGAAGAAAATACAATGAGATACACTAATTAAATAAAGATACAAGATACTAGAGTTTCCTACTCTCGTAATCAATCGGGATATAGAAATCACCACATGAAGATTGTTGAAGGAGTATGATATGATATTTCAAAATGACTTATTAAGGGATATATTCACCACCACTTGAAGTCGTGGATGCATACACATTCCCATCCAGGAATTTACGGATCCCAAAGCACTCACATATTTCTACCTCATTCCAAAAGTCCCCTAATGCAACACAAGACCACGTATGCACAAGACCACGTAATTGCAACACAATCTAGAAATTAGTAGTGATAATCAAATAAAGATACAAGATACAAGAGTTTTCTACTTTCCTAATCGATCGAAATACAAAAATCACCATTCAAAGGATTGACGAAGGAAGGAAACCCGATATGTCACCACCAATTATGAAGGGATACAGTTGCCACCACCTGATGTTGTGGATGCACACATTCCCATCTAGGTACCTACAGAGCCCAAAGCTCTCACATATTTCTCTTCATTCCAAAAATCCCCTTAATACAATACAAGACCAATCTCAAACCCTAAATCTAATATAAGTAAATGGACGAAAATGCTCTTATCACTACACTGACCCATAACTTGAACTCATGATTCGACCGCACTTAACCCGAATCGCGACAAGACTCTCCGCCTCAAAATCTCTCTTTAGTTTTTGGTGAAAAGTGGGAGGCAAAGAGAAGGTGACATTTGTGTTGTTGGAGGGCATTGCCAATTTATATACAATTCCATAGAGGTAGTTTCCGAACGAATTATTAATCTTTTCTAATATTAATTTCTAAAGCCTTTGTAATGAGTTTCAAGGTGGGATTCATATATGTAGTTTGGCTCTTACATTGTAGGGTTGCTATGTACATGTAATAGCCCAAACTTTCACCTGTTGAGACGTTGACTACTTTGGCTTATTGGCCTCATAGCTTTGTCATGTCGGTGTAACATCCTAGGAGGTCACCCATTTTAAGAATGCTTCTTTGCGAGCACACTTAACTTTTGAGTTTCTAATGAAATTTCAACTGTTACACCAAAAATATTCATTGATTTTAAGAGTACATCTTCAACTCAAGTGATTTCACAATCTCTTACATTAGGTAACTGACGTCCTCATTAGTACTTTAAATCTGTATTCATCCTCCAAACATATAAGATTCTAGAGGTGGCCCCTATCGATGCAATAGGTGGCTCCCACCATGTAGCACTTCGTCTCATCTTGGGTTTAAGAGGTGGCTCCCATGGCATAACACTTTATTCTTTATGTCACTTAGTTTCCATCTTCTGGTTTGCAATGCTCTGATACCATTGTAGCAGCCTGGTCTAACCTCATGATATTGTTCACTTTGGCCGGATGGCTTCACAATTTAGCCCTATTGGTGTGACTTCTCAGGAGGACTGCTTAGGCTGAAAGGAAATTTTTATAAGATAGCGATGCGACCTGCAATGCTCTATGGCGCTGAATGTTGGCCTTTAAAAGAGATGCATAATACTAAGTGTTGCCGAGATGAGAATGATTAGGTGGATGAGTGGCTTTACACTTAGAGACAAAATGGAAAATGAATATATCTGTGATAGGGTTGGTGTGGCTTCTGTGACGGACAAAATTAGAGAAAGTCGTCTTAGATGGTTTTAATTGAATATATTCGTGATAAGGTTGGTGTAGCTCCAGTGACGGGCAAAATTAGAGTCGTTTTAGATGGTTTATTCATATTAAACGTCGACCACCTGATGATCTGATTAGGAGAGTAGATGTTTTAGATTCGACTTATGTTAAGAAAGGCAGAGGTAGACCTAGGAAGACTTGGGCTTATTGTTAAAAAAAAAAAAGATCTTAATTTATTAGAAGTAAATTAAAATTTGACACTAAATAGGATGCAATGGAGAAAAAGGATTCATATAGCCGACCCCACGTAGTGGGATTAAGGCTTTGTTGTTGTTGTTGGTGTAACTTCTCAAGAGGTCGCTCATCTCACGAATGCTCCCTTGCGAGCATATTTAACTTTGGAATTTCTAACGAAATTCTAACTCTTTAATCAAAAGACACCTCAATGTTTTATGGTTTAGTTTTAATCTACTTAAGGGGTTTCACAATTCATGACTCAAATCTTACATTGCAGAGAGCTTATTTTCATAACTCAATCCATTATTTGTGAAAAAAATTCCGATCACCATGTTTATTAGTCAATGCTAGTGGTGGCCACAAGTGTTTGATGATGTCTTTCAGCAAACTTTAATTCTTGTGGAAGCATTTCCAAACCATCGTTCAGCTTGGAGGATTTATCACTTGGCGTGAAGATCAATTTAACCATTTTTTTTGGGTCAAAATGAGGCCCTTTTCGAGTTTGTAATGATGCTAGCGGGCATTTATGGGAGCTATCTAGTCTGTGCACTTATAGATTTGCATTCAGGATCTAACAAGAGGCGGGAGAGGGTGATTTAGTAATTATGCTTTAAATCAAAACTTGATTGTTGGTACTCTTTAATTTTTTATTTGTTAGGGTTTTATTCAGGAACAATAACTCTTGATGCTCGTAATCTTGTGTACAGGCCTTGGATTTTGACAATCAAATGTGTTGGGTTTCATTTGATGCATGCTATCTCTGGGATGGGGATAAATCGTGAAATAAATATCAGTGTTCAGATGCATATAATGATAAATAAGATAGGGAATAATTTAAACTCTTGAGATGAGTGGTATTGATGTTGAGGGTAGCAGAGGTGTTCAATTTTTTAGAAATTTTGTATCAAATTAACCTTGGTCATTTCATTTTCAACGGATGTGGACATTGCATAGTGATTTTACCTTAGTTTTATAGACATCTTGAGAAAATGACTTCCTTCAGTAATTATTAAATCATTATACATGATGATTTTGTCCTTGATAGTTATTCTGATGGATCATTTGGTCAAATTTGTATTGGTGGATTCAGTGCTCTTTCTAGGCCAATTTAGGTTGGGACTATGGATTCTAGTTTAGCTGTACAGTCCATTGATGTAAATTATAATTAGTTA
>JXCR01146640.1:107852-146279 GCA_002079205.1 Phalaenopsis hybrid cultivar
TCTTTGAGCCCAATTTTTTTTTTATTCAGGTCAAACCCTCAATTTTGGACATATGACCTAATCTCACTAAATTGAATCCATAGACCCCTAAATTGGCCATGGTTTATGATGAAAACTCTTTATAACATTTCTACACATCAAAATTGATCATCAATTGACCTTGGTAAAGTCTCAATTTCATTTAATTTTAACTTAAGTCCAAAATCCACAAATTGCCCCAAATTGGCTATGTCTCCAAATTCCACCAAATGGATTGCCTTAATCCCAAAATTGGCACCCAATTCATGTTGAAAAATCTTTATGAGGTTCCTATTGACCATTTTAAACCATCAATTTTGACTTAGCCCAAAGTTATCCCAATCTAGACCCAAGTTTAGCAAACATCCCCAAAATGACCAATTTTCAAATTCCTTCAAATTGACCATTCAATTGAGCTCAAAATCCTTTCAATCCTCCACCAAAAATGTTCATTACAATCATCTACATCAAGTGCATCAATACATTGGGCTCATGGACATGGCTAGCCTAATCCAAACCCAAGTTTTGGTCATTTGCACCCACTTGGACCCATGCACTAAATGTAGCTTAACCACCCCAAAGCCATCAAATTAATAACTCCACAACCATTAGTTGGATCCTAAGACTGAGCCAAAACTCACCTAAACACCTATGCTAATCCATGGACCAATGGTCCCTTAAATCAAGGGATTTCATGCCATAATTTCTTAAGCTTAAGTTTCTTTTTGCCAAGACTAAGCCTAAGCCCATTAAATTGCTGTGACATATTCCCTTGGGTTCCCTGAGCTCCTAGCCACCTCCCCCTACTATGGCTTGCCGGCCTAGTCACTGGAGAAGCCAAAATCGAGGACCACCTCCCCTTGAACTTCAGCCAAATCAAACCAAGAGGCCACCTCACCCAATTCAAATGTTAGAGCCTCTCTGCCCTCCACCTAAGCACCACATTGCACCCCTCAATTGGCCATGACAGCCACCCGTTAGTCATTNAGGTTAGTTCCCAAATTTTACCCGAAATACTCAGCCTGACCTTTTGCCCCTAAACTCCCCCAAATTACCTAAGTACCATTGAAACCCTAAATTCGGCCAAACTTCCCAAATTTATCCAAAATACCTAAACTTGTTCAAAAATCATTTCAAATCTTTTGAAAACACCCAAATTGCCCAAAATCACCAAAAATTGCCAAATTACCAAAATTTCAAAAATTCTAAAAAATCCCAAAAAATTTTCAAACTATTTCAAATATTCCCAATTTCAGTTTTCTCAATTATCACATGATCCAATTTGGCCAATTTGACCATCTTTGAACATGACCCAAATTTCCCCAAATTCAACTCAAATGTCTATCAATTTGATCCCAATATCCCCAAATTTTATTCCAAACACAAATTAACATTTAATATGACCAAAATAAACAAAATCCAAGCTTAATTGACCCATTCTTTGAGCCCAATTTTTTTTTTATTCAGGTCAAACCCTCAATTTTGGACATATGACCTAATCTCACTAAATTGAATCCATAGACCCCTAAATTGGCCATGGTTTATGATGAAAACTCTTTATAACATTTCTACACATCAAAATTGATCATCAATTGACCTTGGTAAAGTCTCAATTTCATTTAATTTTAACTTAAGTCCAAAATCCACAAATTGCCCCAAATTGGCTATGTCTCCAAATTCCACCAAATGGATTGCCTTAATCCCAAAATTGGCACCCAATTCATGTTGAAAAATCTTTATGAGGTTCCTATTGACCATTTTAAACCATCAATTTTGACTTAGCCCAAAGTTATCCCAATCTAGACCCAAGTTTAGCAAACATCCCCAAAATGACCAATTTTCAAATTCCTTCAAATTGACCATTCAATTGAGCTCAAAATCCTTTCAATCCTCCACCNACTTGGTGAACACTGTGGTGCGGTCCAACTCACAATGGCTTCGATCTTCGTAGGATCCATCAGATTGTCTGCACTAGACGCGATATAACCTAAAAAAAATACATGTGCTATCAAGAAGTTGCACTTCTTTGGATGAACATATAGATTTTTTTTCTCGAAACACCTCTAATACCTTCCTCAGGTGCTGTAAGTGCTCGGATCGGATGTATACCAGAATATCGTTAAAGCATACCGCAACAAATTTTTCATTGTGGGCTTGAAATACCTAATTCATTAATCTCATAAAAGTGTTAGGAGCGTTAGACAATTTGAAGAGCATAACTGCCCACTTGTATATCATCCCGTGTCTTGAAAGTAGTCTTTCATTAGTCTCTTGGCCTCCTTCGGATCTAGTGATATCCACTGCTTAAATTGATCTTGAAAAACAGGGTGGCTCTATGCAACCGATCCAAGAGATTGTTCAAGCGAGGTATGAGAAATTGGTACTTGATATTAATCTTGTTGATGGCTCTACTATCGATGCACATCCGCCACAAATGTCCTTCTTAGGTACCATCAGGGCGGGTACTACACATGGACTGGACTGGTACTCTCTCCGACCAACCTAATGACGACATCTTTTACCTATCGCTGCAACTCCTCGTACTTCATATATCTCAATCTATAAGTAGGCCGGTTTGACAACATTGATCCATGCATGAGATTTATTGCATGCTAAATATCTCTCATTGGCGGTAATCACTTTAGAAGATTGTCGGTCATCTCATCCTGGAAGTCATGTAATAGTGGTTATAGTTGTTCTGATATCTCACTCTCCTCAGTTCCCTCTAGCAGAACTAAAGTTAGTGCCATTGGAGCATCGCAAACTGACTGTAAGAAGGTGGCCCTCGAGACTAATGCTCCTCTCTATCGTCTACACCTCTCGCATCCTTAACATATAACAACATGATGCGCTTCTCATCCTTTTTAAAGGAGTAAGCATTCTTGAAGTTGTCCTGTTGAGTCTTACGGTCGAATTGTCCAGGCCTCTCTAACAGAATATGCAACGTGTCCTTCAGAACCACGTCGCACCACACTTGCTCTTGTAACTAGTCCTTAATTGACAATTCAACCAAGCTCTGCTGATCCACATGTATCTCATCTCCCCCTTTTTCGGTAAGAGAATAGTATTAAGGATGTTTCAATGTAGCTAATCCCAATTTTTTCATCATCAGCGTAGACACCATATTTTCACAACTCCCACCGTCGATAATCAAGTTACAAACTTTATCATTCACTGTACACTTGATGCGAAAGATACTGTCTCAGCCATGACTGATCTCTCTGCGACTCTAACTGCAAAACTCTCTGTATGACTAACCTCTTTGCCTCGTCATCCTGGAGCCGAAGTTCTTCCTCTAGAGTGTCCTCTGATTTCTCATCCTCAACCTCCTTGACGACGCCTTGATTTGTGAACGAAATAACTCGGCTTATGGGACAACTGAAGGTTATGTGTCCGTAGTCGTGGCAGCTGAAACACCTCCCAGCAGTCACTGCACTGCGCAAGCTATCTTTTCCAGCTTCTTTCCAATCAGATTTGTCTTATCATTTCCCTGTTTTGTCTTGCTATCGGTCTTTGTAGCTGTAAGTGATTGCTTGACTAAGGGTTGCTGTCTGAATGAGGATTTTTGCCTGCTCTGTTTCAATTGTCTTTCCACTTTCAAGGCTAATGTTTGGACATCTCCCATTGACATAACTGCACTACATTGCTAATAACGGTCTTCAGACCCCCAAGTATCGGGCTATAGTGTGTTTCTCTGACTCGACCAACTCACACTTCATTTGCAACTCGCCAAACTATGCAGTGAACTCCTCTATTGATAAGTTTCATTGTTGTAGGTGGTGGAGCCTCAGAAACATATCTTGGTGGTAATGGGCTCGTATGTATTTCTTCTGCATTTCTTTCGTTATCTTTTCCTACTTAGTAATGTTATTGTTGTTTTCTCTTTTCCTTTGTCTCTGCAAGTTTTCTCACTATAGGAGGTGCTCTTTTTCAACTTGATGACTTCTATTTTGATCCGTTTATCCTCTGACACTTATACACGATGATCTGCTTAAAAGATTGCAGCCAATCTATAAAGTTTTTTGAATCCATATTTTTATCGAATTCAGGTAGATCCACTTTGATACCGAAATCCCTGTGTCCTTCATATGTGATCTCCTCTCTCAACCTTCTTTGATATTGAATTTCGAAGCATCGAGGCTTGTATTTTTCATCACTGGAGTCTTCCCTATGGAACATATTCAAATCCTTGTCCTTTGTTCCCTTCGACTCTTCAAATCTTGGTCGAAGGTAATCTTCCCTTGGTCCTGTCATCAGTCTTTGCAAGCTTTTGCTGAAGACGACAGATCTCCCAATGTAATCTCATCCAGGGTAGGGTCCGATATGTATCTCCTTGATGACATGGTTAGGGTTTGGGATTTATGAGAGAGGAAAGGGTATAGGTGTTAGGGAAGAAAATTTTAGTTATGGCGGATGCTAAGGAACTTTAGGATACGACTTGGGTTAGATTAGCTCTGACACCAAATAATACCGGAGTTAACCCGGAAAACGACAAAAAACAAAAATATATATTATTGCTGGAACATTACAGGGAATCACAACAAAGGTTCTCAAAACTTGAAATAAAGAATACAAGCACAAACAAGCCCTAGGGTGAGGACAAAAGTGGTGAATCCAGCTGGACAGCTGCATGGAGTTTGTCTGGTCTGCGGAGGTGGCTGGAAGGGGTGGTGATAGCAGTTTTGGTTGAAGAGGAAGAGTGGTATCGGCAGTTGGGAGTTTAAGAAGGTGAGATGGTAGCAAGCTAGGGTGTTGGAGGGCTGGCTGCAGCAGATGAAGTGGCAGGAGGGAGCTGATGATAGCAACAGAGGGTATAAGAGTGGCCAGCGGCAGCAGGCGGGACTGCGGGTAGATTGGCGACAACAGCTGAAGGTGAACGTGGGCTGGCAGCCACAAAAATAGGAAAAGTTTAACGCTGAGATGAAAGCAACTGGCAGGGGAAGGGAATAGGAGTGGTTGTAGGTAGAGGTATTCATTACCTCGGAACAAGTTACAGCCGGTACTTCCCGCCCATTGAATCAGCCGGTCAGTTCCTCTGTTGAACTGGTTGAGCTGGTTCAGCCAAGTCCCGAGTCATTGGGTTGGACGTTGGGTTCAACATTGGGNTCATTGAATCAGCCGGTCAGTCCAGCTCTCTGTTGAACTGGTTGAGCTGGTTCAGCCAAGTCCCGAGTCATTGGGTTGGACGTTGGGTTCAACATTGGGCTTGAGTTTGGCTTAATAGTTGAACCTGGCTTTTGATTTGGCCAATTGATGTTAGAGCCTCCTAGTTCATTGCCTTGAATGTTTGTTAATACCTTTATTAAGACCCCATGAATGAACTAAAACTTAAATAGGCATGCAATACATCGTTGTTTTCCTTTTGGTTTATAACCTTATAGAAAACAGTCATATTTCTGCCTACAAAGCTCCCGATTATCTCTGCAGCAGGATTCTACAGACCAGAGTTACACCATTAACCGGTGTACAAATGATGGCAAATTTTGATTCAAAGTGATAGTTCATGGTATTTTTAATTATGAATTCTGCCTGGGTTAGCATCAATAGTGCACATTTTCCGAGAGAGGCTGGTAAAGTTTACTTCAAAAACTGAGTGGGGGGCGTTACCTAGGTCAAGACTTACATAACCTTGCTGCGAAAGCATACAGTTGCAACATGGCTCACCATAAAAAAATGACTGCTTATTAAAAGTGGAAAGTGTTTTGTTTTTCTTACTTNCTCTTGTTTGCCCGTGTTTGGTATTTGAGATTCTACTTAGTGATCTTTTTCGACCTCCTCATGGAGTTTCTTAATCTTGTGCACACATTCCTCAGTATTCTCACTAATCTTTAATGTCGACAGGAGCATTACCAATNGCGGGAGGAGTCGATCTTATAGCCGTTATCATGCAGCTTGCAAAGTATTTTGAAAGGCTCAATTGCTGAAGGCTTGAGTTTTTTGAATGCTCCTATTGAGAATCTCTCTTTCTTCAGCAGGATCCACACTAGATCTTCTTCTTTATTGGTCACATTTTTTCTTGTCTTGTTTGCCCGTGTTTGGTATTTGAGATTCTACTTAGTGATCTTTTTCGACCTCCTCATGAAGTTTCTTAATCTTGTGCACACATTCCTCAGTATTCTCACTAATCTTTAATGTCGACAGGAGCATTACCAATTTAAGTGGAGTGAGCAGGTTGCCCCCATACACAATCTTAAATCGGGTGCATCCAGTAGTCTGACTTACAAATTTGTTGTAAGCAAACTCGGCATGAGCTAGAATCATATCCCATTGTTTAATATCCTTCCCAACAAAGCATCTCAGCAGATTTCCAACTTTTCAGTTCACTACCACTGTCTGACTCTCTGTCTATGGATGAGCTGTGAATTTGCTCAGGAAATTGACATCACTGTCTGAAGGGAAGGGGCGGGGGGAGTCGATCTTATAGGTATTATCATGTAGTTTCCAAAGTATTTTGAAAGGTTCATTTGTTGTAGGCTTGAGTTTTTTGAATGCTCCTATTGAGAATCTCTCTTTCTTCAGCAGGATCCACATTAGATCTTCTTCTTTATTGGTCACATTTTTTCTTGTCTTGTTTGCCCGTGTTTGGTATTTGAGGCGGGAGGAGTCGATCTTATAGCCGTTATCATGCAGCTTGCAAAGTATTTTGAAAGGCTCAATTGCTGAAGGCTTGAGTTTTTTGAATGCTCCTATTGAGAATCTCTCTTTCTTCAGCAGGATCCACACTAGATCTTCTTCTTTATTGGTCACATTTTTTCTTGTCTTGTTTGCCCGTGTTTGGTATTTGAGATTCTACTTAGTGATCTTTTTCGACCTCCTCATGAAGTTTCTTAATCTTGTGCACACATTCCTCAGTATTCTCACTAATCTTTAATGTCGACAGGAGCGATACCAATTTAAGTGGAGTGAGCAGGTTGCCCCCATACACAATCTTAAATGGGGTGCATCCATTAGTCTGACTTACAAATTTGTTGTAAGTACGACATGAGCTAGAATCATATCCCATTGTTTAATATCCTTCCCAACAAAGCATCTCAGCAGATTTCCAACTTTTCAGTTCACTACCACTGTCTGACTCTCTGTCTATGGATGAGCTGTGAATTTGCTCAAGAAATTGACATCACTGTCTGAAGGGAAGGGCGGGGGGAGTTGATCTTATAGGTATTATCATGCAGCTTCCAAGGTATTTTGAAAGGTTCATTTGCTGTAGGCTTGAGTTTTTTGAATGCTCCTATTGAGAATCTCTCTTTCTTCAGCAGGACCCATTAATGGCACATTTTTTCTTGTCTTGTTTGCCTGTGTTTGGCATTTGAGATTCTACTTAGTGATTTTTTTCCAACCTCCTCATGGAGTTTCATAATCTTGTGCACGCATTCCTTAGTATTCTCACTAATCTTTAATGTCGACAGGAGCGGTACCAATTTAAGTGGAGTGAGCAAGTTGCCCCCCATACACAATCTTAAATGGGGTGCATCCAGTAGACTCGGCGTGAGCAACTTACTGATTTTTTGTAAGCAAACTCGGCATGAGCTAGAATCATATCCCATTGTTTAATATCCTTCCCAACAAAGCATCTTAGCATATTTCCAACTTTTCTGTACACTACCACTGTCTGACTCTCTGTCTATGGATGAGCTGTGAATTGAATTGAAGCTTTGTGGCTCAAAAAATTGACATCACTGTCTGAAGTGATGGTCCTCAGTATCCTGTGCAGCCTCACAATCTCTCTGAAGTATAAGTTGGCGACATGCGATGCTTCCAGTGACTTGTGGCAGGGACTAAATATGCCATCTTAGAGAATCAATCAACCACGATCATGATTGGATCCTTGTTCCGCTGTGTCCTCAGAAAGCCCACCACAAAATCTATGCTGACATCCACCTGCGGCGCTTTTGGTACTGGTAATTGCGTGTATAGTCCTGTATTTCGTCCTTTGGTTTTTGCCACATGACAAATTGGACTTTATTTGACATGTCGCTCCACAACTCTCACTAGAAAGGGCCAAAAGAACTGTTCCCTCACAAGTGCGAGTCTTGTCCCTGCTAAAATGCCCTATAAGTCTTCCACTATTGCTTTCCTTAACAATGGACTCGTAACACTGTACAATAAGTACCCATCAACTTAGTTGTACTGCCTAGTAGATTTATCCTAACACTGATCCTAGATTTTCTTGAAGTATAACTCCTTTACTACGTCAAGGTCTACGACTAGAGCTTGTTTAGGGTTAGCAAGTGACTACGGCTCAGTGCATTTGCGGAGCGGTTCTAACTTTCCGTCTTGTGCTTAAGCATGAATTAGAACGACATTAATAACTCCACCCAAGTTGTGTGTCGGCCCTTCAGTTGCTCTGGTTGCTTAATAATTTCAAGGCTTAATGGTCCGTGAACAATGTGAACTCGCTCTTCAGTAGGTAATGACTCCAATGCTCAAGAGCTCTGATAATAGCACAAAACTTCTTGTACGTAGGGTATTTCCTCCTGGGATTGTTCAGCTTCTCACTGAAAAGATGCCGGGGCGATCCCTCCTGGCCCATATATGCTTCTATCCCCACGCCAAATGCATTACACTCTATCTCAAACAACTTATTGAAATCTAGTAATGCCAAGACTGGAGATTGGGTCACCTTCTCCTTTAGTGCTTTAAAATTATTTTGAGCTGCCTTTGTTCATTGAAATTTCTCTCCTTTCAAAAGTTCTATCAGGGGAGCGGTGGTAATACTGAAGCTCCTCATGAAGTACCTATAACATGACACTTGTCTCATAAACTTGGTGAACAACTGTGGTGCGGTCCAACTCACAATGGCTTCGATCTTCGTAGGATCCATCAGATTGCCTGCACTAGACGCGATATAACCTAAAAAACATACATGTGCTATCAAAAAGTTGCATTTCTTTGGATGAACATATAGATTTTTTTTCTCGAAACACCTCTAATACCTTCCTCAAGTGCTGTAAGTGCTCATCGGATCGGATGTATACCAGAATATCGTTAAAGCATACCACAACAAATTTTTCATTGTGGGCCTGAAATACCTAATTCATTAACCTCATAAAAGTGTTAGGAGCGTTGGACAACCTGAAGTGCATAACTGCCCACTTGTATATCATCCCGTGTCTTGAAAGTAGCCTTTCATTAGTCTCTTGGCCTCATTTGGATCTAGTGATACCCACTGCTTAAATTGATCTTGAAAAACAGTGTGGCTCTATGCAACTGATCCAAGAGATTGTCCAGGCGAGGTATGAGAAATTGGTACTTGATATTGATGTTGTTGATGGCTCGACTATCGATGCACATCCACCACAAATGTCCTTCTTAGGTACCATTAGGGCGGGGACTACACATGGACTGGACTGGTACTCTCTCCGACCAACCCTCTAATGACGAGATCTTTTACCTATCGCTGCAACTCCTCGTACTTCATATATTTCAATCTATAAGTAGGCCGGTTTAGCAACATTGATCCATGCATGAGTTTTATTGCATGCTAAATATCTCTCATTGGCGGTAAGCACTTTAGAAGATTGTCGGTCATCTCATCCTGGAAGTCATGTAGTAGTGGTTATAGTTGTTCTGATATCTAACTCGCCTCAGTTCCCTCTAGCAGAACTAAAGTTAGTGCCATCGGAGCATCTCAAACTGACTGTAAGAAGGTGGCCCTTGAGACTAATGATCCTCTCTATCGTCTACACCTCTTGCATCCTTAACAGATAACAACATGATGCGCTTCTCATCCTTTTTAAAGGAGTAAGCATTCTTGAAGTTGTCCTATTGAGTCTTACGGTCGAATTGTCCAGGCCTCTCTAACAGAATATGCAACGCGTCCTTCAGAACCACGTCGCACCACACTTGCTCTTGTAACTAGTCCTTAATTGACAATTCAACCAAGCTCTGCTGATCCACATGTATCTCATCTCCCCCTTTTAGGTAAGAGAATAGTATTAAGGATGTTTCAATGTAGCTAGTCCCAATTTTTTCATCATCAGCGTAGACACCATATTTTCACAACTCCCACCGTCGATAATCAAGTTACAAACTTTATCATTCACTGTACACTTGGTGCGAAAGATACTGTCTCAGCCATGACTGATCTCTCTGCGACTCTAACTACAGAACTCTCTGTATGACTAACCTCTTTGCCTCGTCATCCTGGAGCCAAAGTTCTTCCTCTAGAGTGTCCTCTGATTTCTCATCTTCAATCTCCTCGACGACGCCTTGATTTGTGAACGAATTATGGGACAACTGAAGGTTATGTGTCCGTAGCCGTGGCAGCTGAAACACCTCCTAGCAGTCATTGCACTGGGCAAGCTATCTTTTCCAGCTTCTTTCCAATCAGATTTATCTTATCATTTCCCTGTTTTGTCTTGTTGTTGGTCGTTGTAGCTGTAAGTGATTGCTTGACTAAGGGTTGCTGTCTGAATGAGGATTTTTACCTGCTCTGTTTCAATTGTCTTTCCACTTTCAAGCCTAATGTTTGGACATCTCCCATTGACATAACTGCACTACATTGCTAATAACGGTCTTCAGACCCCAAGTATCGGGCTATAGTGTGTTTCTCTGACTCGACCAACTCACACTTCATTTGCAACTCGCCAAACTATGCAGTGAACTCCTCTATTGATAAGTTTCATTGTTGTAGGTGGTGGAGCCTCAAAAACATATCTTGGTGGTAATGGGCTCGTTTGTATTTCTTCTGCATTTCTTTCGTTATCTTTTCCCACTTACTAATGTTATTGTTGTTTTCTCTTTTCCTTTGCCTCTGCAAGTTTTCTCACTATAAGAGGTGCTCTTTTTCAACTTGATGACTGCTATTTTGATCTATTTATCCTCTGACACTTATACACGATGATCTGCTTAAAAGATTGCAGCCAATCTTGAAAGTTTTTTGAATCCATATTTTTATCGAATTCAGGTAGATCCATTTTGATACTGAAATCCTTGTGTCCTTCATATGTGATCTCCTCTCTCAACCTTCTTTGATATTGAATTCCGAAGCATCGAGGCTTGTATTTTTCATCACTGGAGTCTTCCCTATGGAACATATTCAAATCCTTGTCCTTTGTTCCCTTCGACTCTCCAAATCTCGGTCGAAGGTAATCTTCCCTTGGTCCTGTCATCAGTCTTTGCAAGCTTTTTCTGAAGATGACAGATCTCCCAATGTAATCTCATCTAGGGTAGGGTCCGATATGTATCTCCTTGATGACATGGTTAGGGTTTGGGATTTATGAGAGAGGAAAGGGTATTGGTGGTAGGGAAGAAAGTTTTAGTTATGGCGGATGCTAAGGAACCTTAGGATACGACTTGGGTTAGATTAGCTCTGACACCAAATAATACCGGAGTTAACCCGGAAAACGACAAAAAACAAAATTATATGTTATTGCTGGAACTTTACAGGGAATCACAACAAAGGTTCTCAAAACATGAAATAAAGAAAACAAGCACAAACAAGCCCTAGGGCGAGGACAAAAGTGGTGAATCCAGCCGGACAGCTGCATGGAGTTGGTCTGGTCTGCGGAGGTGGCTGGAAGGAGTGGTGATAGCAGTTTTGGTTGAAGAGGAAGAGTTGGTCTGGTCCTAGTTCATTGCCTTAAATTTTTGTTAATACTTTTATTAAGACCCCATGAATGAACTAAAACTTAAATAGGCATGCAATACATCCTTGTTTTCCTTTTGGTTTATAACCTTATAGAAATCAGTCATATTTCTGCATACAAAGCTCCCGATTATCTCTGCAGCAGGATTCTACAGACCAGAGTTACACCATCAAGCGGTGTACAAATGATGGCAAATCTTGATTCAAAATGATATTTCATGGTATTTTTAATTATGAATTCTGCCTGGGTTAGCATCAATATTGCACATTTTTCGAGAGAGNTTTTGTTAATACCTTTATTAAAGACCCCATGAATGAACTAAAACTTAAATAGGCATGCAATACATCCTTGTTTTCCTTTTGGTTTATAACCTTATAGAAAACAGTCATATTTCTGCATAGAAAGCTCCCGATTATCTCTGCAGCAGGATACTACAGAACAGAGTTACACCATCAACCGGTGTACAAATGATGGCAAATTTTGATTCAAAGTGATATTTCATGGTATTTTTAATTATGAATTCTGCCTGGGTTAGCATCAATATTGCACATTTTCCGAGAGAGGCTGGTAAAGTTTACTTTAAAAACTGAGTGGGGGGCGTTACCTAGGTCAAGACTTACATGACCATGCTGCGAAAGCATGCAGTTGCAACATGGCTCACCATAAAAAAATGACTGCTTATTAAAAGTGGAAAGTGTTTTGTTTTTCTTACTTNTAAAAACTGAGCGGGGGGCGTTACCTAGGTCAAGACTTACATGACCATGCTGTGAAAGCATACAGTTACAACATGGCTCACCATAAAAAAATGACTGCTTATTAAAAGTGGAAAGTGTTTTGTTTTTCTTACTTTGTATTCACATGATTTTTGGGTTTAATATAATGTAATATCTGTTACTGATGCAGTAAGGAAATCATGTTGTTTCTACTGTGAGGCTGTTCCGTGATGGGTCCAACTGTCAATTTGTACTGCTTGTTGGTGCCATCCTAAAATTAGATGGAAACTGTGAGGGGTATTAAAGATTCCCTTTGTTGTGGTTTATGAATCTATTTTCGGCAAACTGAAAACCAAACTTTTTGCCTAGGTAATAGTTTCGAGCTAAATGAGTAGCGGTCTGAAACATTGATTTTTGTTTTCTTTACATGGTACCAGAACACACCCTAATGCCTTTTAGTGGTTCACTTTACTTTCCAGCCACTTGAATGATTTTTTTAATAGTAAACCCGTTGGCTTTTTTGTCACATCTACATTTTTTATGTTCTCATTAAATTTCATTTCTGCTTGATTTACCTGTTATTCTATCCTTTTAGAAGCCTTTACATTTTACTAGTTTAATAGGCTTAATTTTCTTGTTATTTTTTGGGTCCATGAGTTTTTTTTCTCTTCTTTTTAGGGATGGGGATGTGCATATCGTTCTCTACAAACTATCATATCTTGGTTTAGGCTTCAACATTACACATCAATTGGCGTTCCTTCCCACAGGTGAATTTTTTTTATTTAGCACATTTGTCTTAAATGGAGTAAATATATTTCTACACTCACATTCTTTTGTAAATATGTATATTTCATTTTAACAGCTGCTTTTGTTGTCACTATTTTTGAAGATTCTTTATTTGCATACAGTTTTTAATGGATGCAGCCTTATGGACAGTACTTAATCCATTTACATGATTCGCTTTGTTTGCTGTTCTAGTTACTGTCATTTATTTTCAGGGAAATTCAGCAGGCTCTTGTTGATATTGGCGATAAGGAGCCCTCTTTTGTAGGATCACGTGAATGGATTGGAGCAATTGAGTTGGGATTTGTCCTGGATAAACTTCTTGGGGTATGAATTCCCATTTTATACAAGACTAGTACATTTTTGTTCAATGATCAAGAGCTTGATAATTTACAGTTTATGTAATCTAGATTTTAGGCTTACTACTTGATTTAGATGTAATTTTGTTAGTTCTGATTCTGCCTAATTAAGAAGGGTCAATGGATGGAAGCAATTAAATCTCCATGAAGTTTATAGAATTTGATTTAATGTTTTTTCTTTAAGAAAACAATTATGTATAAAGATATTTTAATCTTTGTCAAACAAACATCTTGCAATGAACCTATAGGATATAACTGAACCGTAATATTTGTGTTTCTAATTTATTCAGAGCTAAAATTCTGGTTTGTAGATCGTGGATTGGCTTTCTATCATCTATTTTGCTTCTTATAGACTGTAATATCATAATAATTGTCATTAATTTTATCCCAAATACTTGGGGACTTTAAGTTCTCCGTGGGAGAAAATGCGTAGTTATGATTTCAAGCTGAGCCAATAACTTCTCATGTGGCACTGTAAATCAGCTCACAGAGAGGACGGTGAGAGCCAGTGAAGGACATGGTGGATTATTGGAAGACAAAAAGTTCAGAGGTCTGAGAAGTGACAAAGCTATGGTTGGAGTGAATGTTGCATGAGCTGCAGGCAATGACCTCACAAAACGTGCGTGTTGAAAACCAATGGAGATTTGGGTGATTTATGGCTCACAAACATGTGCAGCATTGATGAAAACCATTACAAATCTTGTTGTCGTGCGATGTATTTTTCATTGTAGTGGGATTGAAAGATTGGTGATCTAATTACATTGCGGTGGGATTGAATGATTGGTGATCTTGTTGATTTGTGGCTTTCTGAAGAGACTTTAACCTTTATAAATTTGTTTTTGTTGGTTGGCACTTGGTTCCATTGGTCTAGGTCTCGTCTCTAAGACCAGTGACACTGAACATCTATGTTGAGCAGTGTCCATGTTGTTTTATCCTTTTTCTTTGCTCCATGATGTTGGGTTATCTCGTTTTTGCCTTTGAACCAAAGTTGTAGTTCTTAATTTGTGCTATTCTTTTCGTGAAATTATAGTTCATTGTGTTGTGAAAAATGACAACAATAAATCGAAAAATTAGAATGAGAAATTCACAAAAAAAAAGCGACACACAGATTTACGTGGTTCGGCAAATTGCCTACGTCCACGGAGTTGCAAAAGATTTTATTGTTTTGAGGATTACACAGTGTCGATCGCCTCGACGATTACAAGAAAAGACTCTCTCTCTCTCTCTCTCTCTCTCTCTCTTCTCTCTTTATCTCTCTACCCGAGTGTCGCAGCCAAAGACACCAAACGAGGGAGCATAAAACTTGCAATTTCCTTGCTCTTCTTTTGCTGCCGTAAGCCAANATTGATTTGTGGCTTTCTGAAGAGACTAACCTTTATAAATTTGTTTTTGTTGGTTGGCACTTGGTTCCATTGGTCGTCTCTTCTCTAAGACCAATGACACTGAACATCTATGTTGAGCAGTGTCCATGCTGTTTTATCCTTTTTCTTTGCTCCATGATGTTGGGTTATCTCGTTTTTGCCTTTGAACCAAAGTTGTAGTTCTTAATTTGTGCTATTCTTTTCGTGAAATTATAGTTCATTGTGTTGTGAAAAATGACAACAATAAATCGAAAAATTAGAACGAGAAATTCACAAAATACAAGCGACACACAGATTTATGTGGTTCGGCAAATTGCCTACGTCCACGGAGTTGCAGAAGATTTTATTGTTTTGAGGATTACACACTGTCAATCGCCTCGACGATTACAAGAAAAGACTCTCTCTCTCTCTCTCTCTTCTCTCTTTATATCTCTACCCGAGTGTCGCAGCCAAAGACACCAAATGAGGGAGCATAAAACTTGCAATTTCCTTGCTCTTCTTTTGCTGCCGTAAGACAATTGCCGAAGAGAACCGCAAAGGGAGGAGTGGTGCAGTGCGATGGACTCCCTGCTCCAATTTATTCTTCCTTTTCTTCGGCCCATTAAGGCAAGGGCTTCAATATTCACGAAATCAAGGAGAAGGCGGGAACAAGCGAGATTCGGGCCAAGCAGAATAATATTATTGTATTCCTTAATTCGTCAACAGGAGGGAGGCAGGAGACCAAACATGGAAGAGTCTAGGCAAGCTTTACAAAGGAAGGAATCATTAATTAAGAAGCAATTTAATTAGCTGCCAATTTTCCACTGGGCTCCACCAATCTCATTCAATCTTGTACACTGGTGGGAACAGGTGAGATTCGGGCCAAGCAGAACAATTAATATTGCTTTCCTTAATTTGTCAACAGGAGGGAGGCGGGAGACCAAACATTTAAGAGTCCAGGCGGGCTTTACAAAGTAAGGAATCATTAATTAAAAAGCAATTTAATTAGCTGCCAATTTGAACAGTGGACCGGGCTCTACCAATCTCAACATCTTGGGGATCCCGACCTAATCTCACTTTCCCTTGTGGTGAAAGACTTACTCCTACTGCTTCTGATAAACTTAAAACATTCCTAAAACCCCTCACAAATAATTAGATTAATGGACATCTGATGGCATCAATGTACCCAAGACCTTCAGGGGTAAACCAGCGATTATGTTATTGGAGTACGAGATTATTTTGTTAACAATAAGCTCTTTGTACACCTTGTTGATTTTTTCAGTCATGTGCATTATGTCTCGGTTTTAGCTTTGTAAATAATCAAGTGGACTCCTTTCTTCATTGCGAAAGAGGAACCCTGCAGTTACTTCTGTTTGGATTTCCATCACACAAACTAGAGTATCACATCAGTCATGCTATTTTGTATTCTTTTGGCTCTATATTTGAAAAGTGTTCAGAAGTCGATGCCACAATAGTAATCTCATCCATTTGTTGTTTGGAAGTTTTACTAGAGGTTGATGTTACTGAAATGAGTAGCTTCGTTTGGATTGGTTCTGATAGTCATGGATACTAGCAGATTGTAATATTTAAATGGCTCGTTTTGTATTGTCGACATTGCAAGGTCCATGGGCATGAGAACTCTATTTTTTTCAAGTTAAAAGAGTCCTGATATCGACCATTGTTGCTAAGATTGATAATGACTACGGTGTTAAATGCTCTAAGTAATGACGAATGATTCTTGATCCTGTAGTAGAAGTAGAGTATGAGTATTTGAGCTTTGGCGGTGGAGCGGAGGGCTGGGACAGCGAGGGGCAGTGAAGGGGAAGGGCTGTGGTCTCTATGAAAGCAAGAGGACTGTTGCCCGGTGTGGGGGCAGCAAGCGAGGACTGCACCTAGGCTATGCGAGGTGGTTCTGGCAGCTGGGACAGCAGTGAGGCGGCACGGGGAATAGTTTTGGGTGGAGGGAACAACAAGCGCAGCAGAGGAGAAGTGCTGGAACAGCGGCTAAGCTGCAGGGGTGCGATTCAAGGGCTGGAATGGCAGTGGACAGCGGGTAGAGAGGGAGAGGATGGATGGATCGGGGCCTGGATGGCCGGGAGCTGAGGTAAAAATAGTGGCTGCACTGTTTTCTGGGGACGACAACAAGGTGGGAGTGGCTGTAAGGGATTGCTGCAGGTGGAGGAAGTGGTGGCTGGTGGTTGGAGTTGCAGGAAGACAACAGAAGTGTTGTCCAATGGTTACGACAGTGACGAAAGGCAGCGTTGGCAGGGAGGGGTGGGTTGCGGGGGATGGGAAGTTGAAGATAAATGCCCATTCGGAACGAGTTACAGTCAGAGTACCACTTGATCCCTTGAAAGAAAATCACAACCTTGGATGAGCTATAGCCGGAGCACCACCCGCTATTGGATATAGCCCTAAGATGGGAGAGAGAAAGGATGCTGACGGTTGTCTCGACATAAAACATACAACAAAATTAAAAACCTAAGCACATGAATCAAATATATAAACCCTATAGGTAATTAGGATCACTACTGAAAAGAGGCGTCAAATCCACATAAGGAATGTCGACTAGCCCTCAGAATCCTGGTATGAACCGGTCCATGCTGCCCAAGTTTCACTGTACCCAGTCTGGATGTTGAAGCGGTCGCCGGACTGTAGCAAGGGTCGCAAGACTATAGCGGGATCGTGGAAAGGGTCTCATGCTGGGAAGCTCCTGCATCACACCTCCCTTCTCTCTCTTTCCTCTCTCTTTGCTTGTTGTTGTGAGTTTTTTCAACTTAAAATTACAATCTTTTTGGATGTTAAATATTGCTTAAAGTTGGCAGGTAACAAGCTTGACTATGCTAGGTAGTTATGATAGGTAGCATAATATAAACATTACGTGGTGGATGCTAGATATAAATTTATAGGATTTTGGTACATGAGCTAGCTAAAGAAATTTGTCTTCATATCTTAACTTATTTCAATAAAATAATTGGTTTCCGATCTTAGGATTGCATACTAGCAGAGCTTATCAAAGGGTTGTTTAAGATTGAGCCCTTTATCAAAATAATGTTCAACTATAGTTTGAGCTCGATTTGAGCTTGTGTGATAGTGTTCAAGTTCGGTTTATTTAAATTCATTTTTCTTTAACTTGCTTTGAGCTTGTTTTGAGCTTGGTTTATTTGTGATCCACAAGCTTTAAACAAGCTACTCGTTTAAAAACATAAACAAACTTTACTGAACCAAGTATTGAGCTTTAAAGAGTAACCTTATTAAACTTAAAAAATAAAATTTTTATTTAAAAAGCTTTAAATCTTATCTTGTGACACTACTATTTGGGTCACAATCTCCATATACGAAAAGTAGTGTGTTAGGTGGTTGAAAACTTGCGCAAATTTTTTGTCAAAAAATTATGACTTGAATACTTTAAATCATTGTTTAAATGCTTGGGAGTCCCTTGGAAATGATGCGTTTTATGACAAGAATATAAGTGAAAAATATGCTAGGGCCGCTATAACGAAGCTCATAAATATTTTAAAATAAGTAAAAGTTCATACTTTATGGATGGATGCTAGCAAATAAGTTAGTCCTTGAAACTAATATTAGGATTTGATCTTGAAATATAGGTACTCTCCCAGGTAAATTGATGGAGTTAGTAGATATTATGTTTCATAGAAAGATAAATATCTGACGAATTTAAGATATTAAATGGGTTGGAGAAAAGACAAAGTAGATTGATAGCTTAAGTTTTAAACTTTAGTATTCAGGTAGGTGTCGCACTAGAAATGGTGTAGGTGTAATTATAGATAAATGTTTGAAAATAATATTGTAATAATTAATAAAATTTGAGATAGAATTATAGCCCTAAAGTTTATTGTTGATAGTAAAATTTTTAATGTTTAATGCTTATGCTCTTTAAGTAGATTTAAATATAGATTCAAAAGAAAAATTCTAGAACGTTTTAGAAGAATTAATATAAATAATACATTCTGAAGAAAAAATTTTTATTAAAGGAGATTTAAATAGACATGTTAGTAGAGTGGTAGAAGATTTTAGAAATATTCATGGTGGTTACGGTTTTAGAGTTATTAATGAAGAACCATATTAGATTTTTGCTTTAGTGTATGATTTTATTGCTGATACTTTATTTAAGAAAAAGATGAGCATATTATTATTTATATGAATGAATCTAATAAATCACAAATTGATTATTTTTTATTAGAAAAATATATCGTTAAGAATATAAAGATTGTAAGGTTATTCCAAGTGAAAATTTAATTACTCAATAATGATTATTAGTTTTGGATTTTAAGAGGAGCTCTAAGATAAATAATACAATGAAACATTATCATACGATTAGATAGGGCACCTAAAAGACACAAATGAAATTATTTTTACGAGTAAACTTCAAGATTTGAAGATTTATGATGTTTATGAAGAAGCTAATTTTATGTGGGATAAAAGAACTGTCACTATTAAACAAGTGACAAAATATGTACCTGGAGAATCAAAACGAATAATTTTTATAGATAAAAATGGTGATGAAATAATATATAAGAAAAGATAAAATGTAAGAAGTTGTGTTATAAAATNCACAGGTAAATTGATGGAGTTAGTAGATATTATGTTTCATAGAAAGATAAATATCTGACGAATTTAAGATATTAAATGGGTTGGAGAAAAGACAAAGTAGATTGATAGCTTAAGTTTTAAACTTTAGTATTCAGATAGGTGTCGCACTAGAAATGGTGTAGGTGTAATTATAGATAAGAGTTTGAAAATAATATTGTATCAATTAATAAAATTTGTGATAGAATTATAGCCCTAAAGTTTATTGTTGATACTAAAATTTTTAATGTTTAATGCTTATGTTCTTTAAGTAGATTTAAATATAGATTCAAAAGAAAAATTCTAGAATGTCTTAGAAGAATTAATATAAATAATACTTTCTGAAGAAAAAATTTTTATTATAGGAGATTTAAATGGACATGTTAGTAGAGTGGTAGAAGATTTTAGAAATATTCATGGTGGTTACGGTTTTAGAGTTATTAATGAAGAAGGTAGAACCATAATAGATTTTTGCTTTAGTGTATGATTTTGTTGCTGATACTTTATTTGAGAAAAAGATGAGCATATTATTATTTATATGAATGAATCTAATAAATCACAAATTGATTATTTTTTATTAGAAAAATATATCGTTAAGAATGTAAAGATTTTAAGGTTATTACAAGTAAAAATTTAAGTACTCAATAATGATTATTAGTTTTGGATTTTAAGAGCTCTAAGATAAATAATACAATGAAACATTATCATAGGATTTGATAGAGCACCTAAAAGACACAAATAAAATTATTTTTATGAGTAAACTTCAAGAATTTGAAGATTTATGATGTTCATGAAGAAGCTAATTTTATGTGGGATAAAGGAACTGTCACTATTAAATAAGTGACAAAATATGTACTTGGAGAATCAAAACAAAAAGTTTTTATAAATGGTGATGAAATAATATATAAGAAAAGATAAAATGTAAGAAGTTGTGTTATAAAATTTAGTTTAAATGTAAAATTTTAGAGAAATGAGAAAAATATAAGGTGACCCGTATGGAGTCTATGAGAATAATTTGTGACGTAAGAATTCTGCTTTTAGTGATCTTTAAAATAAATTAAATAATAAAGGGAGTGAAAAATATATGTATAAACTAGCCACAAACNTTTAAATGTAAAATTTTAGAGAAATGAGAAAAATATAAGGTGACCCGTATGGAGTCTATGAGAATAATTTGTGACGTAAGAATTCTGCTTTTAGTGATCTTTAAAATAAATTAAATAATAAAGAGAGTGAAAAATATATGTATAAACTAGCCACAAACAAAGAGAAAATAAAAGTAAAAATTTAATTCAAGTAAGGTGTATTAAAGTTGAAAATCAAAATGTATTTTTGTTAGAGAAAGATATTCAACATAGGTGGGTGAGGTTTTTTTATTGAATTTTTTGAAAATATGATTGTTCTTAGTGATGTTAATATTTTTAATAACAGTAAAATATTTTATTTTTACTATCGCATTGGTAGAATGGAAGTTTAGCAGACTAAAGAAAATTAAGAGTGAAAAATCAGTAGGATCTGATGATATTCAAATTGAAATGTAGAAATATTTTTGAGATTTGGGAGCTTCTTGGCTTACCAACTCTATAATATTATTTTAAAGACTAAAACGATGTCTGAGGAGTGGAGAAAGAGTATTTTGGTCCCTATTTTTAAGAATAAAGGGGATGCACAAGAGTATGCANGTGTATTAAAGTTGAAAATCAAAATGTATGTTTGTTAGAGAAAGATATTCAACATAGGTGGGTGAGAATTTTTTATTGAAGTTTTTGAAAATATGATTGTTCTTAGTGATGTTAATATTTTTAATAACAGTAAAATATTTTATTTTTACTATCACATTGGTAGAATGGAAGTTGAGCAGACTAAAGAAAAGTAAGAGTGAAAAATCAGTAGGATCTGATGATATTCAAATTGAAATGTGGAAATATTTATGAGATTTGGGAGTTTCTTGGCTTACCAACTCTATAATATTATTTTAAAAACTAAAAAGATGTCTGAGGAGTGGAGAAAGAGTATTTTGGTCTCTATTTTTAAGAATAAAGGGGATGCACAAGAGTGTGCAAATTATAGATGAATTAAGTTAATATGTCATACTTTAAAATTGTGAGAGAGGGTAATTGAACATGGGTTAGGACGTGATACAAAGACTTATCATAATCAGTTTAAATTTATGCCGGACAAGTATACTATGGAAGCTATGCATTTATTGAGAGGTGTGATGGAGAAGTACAAAGAGAATTAGGATGCTNAGAATTAATTATTTTGAAACCCATAATCTTTTAGCTAAACTTAATATCATCACGGTCCTTTTCTCAGCAGTAATCAATCTTCCTGGACTACCCATTTTTTGAACTAGACGTTGAAAGTAAGGCTATCAAAAATGCTCGTTGTTTGCAAACAGTTCATGTTCGGCTCGTCGAGGAGTTTGTGTTCGATTAGTTCGATAAGCAAATGAGACGAACACGAACAATTTTTTTTCATTTGTTTATAAACAAACAAAACATGAACAGTAATTTGTCCGATCGTGTTCGGATCGTTATTATTCGAAATATAAGATAATTTAAAATAATTATATATAAAAAATTTATCATATTTTAAGAATAATTGTATAATCTAAAAATTTGTCATATTTTAAAAAATTAAATCCTATAAATTATAATCTGATATTCAGGTTCGCCTCTTAGGTTATATTAAATTGTACAATTTTGTATTTATCTTCAGGTTCGTTTTTAGCTTAAATTTTCTTATATTTCCTTTAGATTTATTTAGTTTCTTTGAATGAAATCAAACCTCGCATATTGCCTCTAGATCTAAAATTTGTATGGAACATAATGATATTATGTTGTGATTCATTTATGTTGATATTATGGTTTAATTGTGAGCTTTGTTTCGACTATTTTTCATTTATGTTGTGATTCATACACGTTTAAGCATTAATTTCATATAGGTTCAAGCTTTTGAAAGATTTCAAAGAATTTGAACGATTCAAACAATATAAACAAAATTAGAAGATTTTAAATAAATTCGAATAATTCGAATAATTCGAATAATTTGAACAATTTGAACAATTTGAACATTTCAAACATATTTCAAACAATGCAAACCGAATACGAACAGTAACTTCGCGAACAATTTCAAACACGAGTCTATTTCAAACACACGTAATTTCAAACGATCTGAACATGAACACGAGCTCTGTTCGTTCGTGTTTGGTTCGTTTACGCCCCAAGTTGAAAGTGTATTCTTGAATGATGACNTTTGCATAAGCAAACAACATCGAAGTCCTATGACTTTATTGTTTAAGTCTAATGAAGGAAGATTGGTTTAGTTGGGGAAGAAAGATTTTGCTGTTGAAGATGACCGTGCTGCCCACCAAGCTAGCTCCAAGCTCCTTGCCGGGAAGAGTTTGAGTTATCTAGTGTGTCAAGTTATAATGTCAAATCAGGTGGACCTATGGTTGAAGTTCTTTAAATTNACAATCATCTGATGATCCGATTCAGAGAGTAGATGTTTTAGATTTGAATTATGTTAAGAAAGCCAAAGGCAGATCTAAAAAGATGTGGGCATATTGTTTAAAAATTAACTTTAATCTATTAGAATCAAATGAATACACGAAACTCAATAAGACACAATGGACAAAAAGGATTAATGCAGCCGACCACACTTAGTGTGATAAAGGCTTCTTGCTATTGTTGTAAATCTCTTCTTGTAATAAGTTGAGCTTATTAAGCCTTAAGAAGTCAATTCTTTTAAATTTTCATCAATTTTCTTAAAAAATGTGATTTTGAACAACCTCTCGCAAGGCCACGTGAGTTACAAGTTCAACTTTTCAACTTAATTCCTTCTAGTTTATAAATAATACTGTAATTCATTCAAATAATCCATGACTAAATACCTAATCAAGTGATATAATTCAAATGGTTACGAACGATTCTTAACCAAGCTTTCTATCAAGCCTTAATTGAGTATATTAAGTTTTAATAGAGTTTTATATCTAGCATAATATCACGCCTTAGTATTCACAATGTTTTTTATGATTAAAATGATTTGAGCAATAAGTTGTTCAAGCTTGTTCATTTAACATCGAGCATTTTAAAATTTTAAGCTTATTTGATCAGTTAATCAACTGACTATGAATAAGATATTATTTGATTAAGCTACGAGTAGCTCATTAACGTGTAGTTCACATGCAGTCTTATCCAAACTTTGAAAATTCAGATGGTAATGTTTTGGAAGAGGCTTTTAATAAATTGGAAAAAATTGGTTGTAAGAAAAGAAATAAAAGCTCTTGAAAAAATGGAATATGCTAAGTTATTCATAGACCTAAAGATTTCATATTTGTGAGTTGTAAATTGGTCTTTATCATGAAAAATCAGTTTGAAGGATACTTTAAGCGGTATAAAACATGACAGTTTGAAAAAGGATTTAGCTAAATTTATGGAATTAATTATTTTGAAACCCATAATCTTTTAGCTAAACTTAATATCATTTGGGTCCTTTTCTCAGCAGTAATCAAAATTCCTGGACTACCCTTTGTTTGAACTAGACGTTGAAAGTAAGGCTATCAAAAAAGCTCGTTGTTCGCAAATAGTTCATGTTCGGCTCGTCGAGGAGTTTGTGTTCGATTAGTTCCATAAGCAAATGAGACGAACACGAACAATTTTTTTTCGTTCGTTTTATAAACAAACAAAACATGAACAGTAATTTGTTCGATCGTGTTCAGATCGTTATTATTCGAAATATAAGATAATTTAAAATAATTATATATAAAAAATTTATCATATTTTGAATAATTATATAATCTAAAAATTTGTCATATTTTAAAAAATTAAATTCTATAAATTATAATTTAATATTCAGGTTCGCCTCTTAGGTTATATTAAATTGTGTAATTTCGTATTTATTTTCAGGTTTGTTTTTAGCTTAAATTTTCTTATATTTCTTTTAGATTTATTTAATTGCTTTGAATGAAACCAAGTTTTTGGGAGTGGAACCTCGCATATTGTCTCTAGATCTAAAATTTGTATGGAACATATATGATATTATGGTTTTATTGTGAGCTGTGCTTCGACTATTTTGCATTTATGTTGTGATTCATACAGGTTTAAGTATTAATTTCATATAGGTTCAAGCTTTTGAAAGATTTCGAAGAATTTGAACAATACAAACAATATAAACAAAATTAGAAGATTTCAAATAAATTCAAACAATTCGAACAATTTGAAAAATTTGAACATTTCAAGTATTTCAAACATATTTCAAACAATTCAAACTGAATACAAACAGTAACTTCACGAACAATTTCAAACACGAGCCTATTTCAAACACACATAATTTCAAACGAACCGAACACGAACACGAGCTCTGTTCGTTCGTGTTTGGTTCGTTTACGCCCCAAGTTGAAAGTGTATTCTTGAATGATGACTTAAATGAAAATGTTTACATGGTTGATAATACAATGATAATGGGGAAATAAGCTTGGCATAAAAATTAAAAAAAATCTCTTTTTAGGCTCCAATAATCTCCTCTGATTTCAGTTGTTAGGATAGAAATAGTCTTACTCTGATAACGCATTATTCTACAAATGCATGGAAGGTTAGTCTACTATTGTAACTGTATGGATTGTTGATATCATTGTATAGGAGATCATGATTTGGAGGTGAAAAGTTTGCACAAATAATTTGCTGAGGAATTTAATTTAAAAATCTTGGAAATCAAGTTTTTTCTCTGGAATGAAAATCTCTAGAAATAAATTTCATCTTATAATTTGTCAACGAAAATATATTCTAGATCTCTTGAAAAAAATTGGCTCAACTTCAAACAAACTTATTGCCACGTTCATAGATCCTAGACATGAAATTGAATTATGTTAGTTCTAGTAGTCCAATCAATAATGAATGATATCAATATTTGGCTGGAAAACTCATTTGTTTTGCTCATATCAGATCTGACCTAGCTTCTGAATTAGCCTTTGTTATTAGCATGTTAAATCAATTCATGATGTCTCTCATAAAGTACACATGAATGTTTTTATAAGGATATTCAAATACCTAGAAGAAAATTCTGATGTGGAGCTTTTCTTTAAGAGGAACAATCCAGGATCATAGTAACCTATAGTCTTGCCGATTGGTCTGAGTCTATAATGGATGAAATATCTAATTTTGGATATTATACTTATATTTGGGGTAATCTTGTGTCTTGTAGAAGGTAAGATTAAAATGTTGTGACTAGGAGTAGTGAAGATGTGGAACTCAGATCATTGGCCGATGGGATTAGTAAATTAATATTGTTCATGCTACAGTCGGAAGAGCTTCATATAACTATCAAAACTAATATGATAGTATATCATGACAGTAAAGCTACTAATAACTTACCCATCATGATCCGACCAAAGATATAAAGGTGAATTGGAAAATTCATAAAATAATAATAATAATCATAATAATAAAATGGACATCTGTGTATCTATATATTCTCTCCTTGATCAAACTGTCAGTGTCCTAACCAAGGGAGTGGTTAGACCTCTTTTTGAAAACTTTTGACAATTTATTGGATTGAATGCTATAGCCAAATGCACCAGCCCCGCCCAACTCCTAGGGCCTTCCCCTCCCTTTATGGTATGACATCTTGTGGTTGTTGGGCAGCAGATATCCTGTATGCTGTTTCTCAAGAAAGAATGATAGCCCACATAATTCTGAGGTGGAGGATGTGATCGCTGCTTATTGGAAGGCAATAATCCATCGATTGCTGTTGTGGATTCAACAATTTCTTTAAATGAAAAAATGACTGCAAAATAGCTTTTTTTTAGTACTAGGGTATAATTTTTCCTTCCATGTTTTTCCTTATTGAAAACCCTTATATTAGAGGGCAGATTTCGGCTAATAAAGGATGTCGGGTATTCGACTTTCTTTTCTCTGTCCTACTTCTTTCCTGTCTACGCAGAGACAACGTCAAAAGCCAAATTACAAAGGATCACTTCTAAGTGATTAAAGCATTGGTATGGAATACTAGGGGAATTTTTAATATAGTAGATTGGAGGAGACTTGGGAAAATTGTACGGTATGAATCAAGAAAAATGTTAAAATAATCCTGAACTATCTATGAGGGCCATTTTAATTCTAGACTATCTAATGTATCTAATTTATTTCATTACCTGTTTAATTCTAATCCATAATAGTTTATTGATTTCTCAAAGTTAATCTAAATAATCCAAACAGAGGGACTGCTTTGGATCATATTTGAGAAGTTGAGGGACTAAATTAAATACATTTGATTGCTTAAACTAAATTGGCCTCATGTAAATAACCTTAAGATCATTTTAGTCTCTTTTTTATATGAATAAGCTTCAAATATTTGTGGTGTTGGGCCCTTGGCTCAGCAAATAAAATTATAGTTCCCTGGAAGATTTTTAGGTTTTCATGATAGCTTCCAAAATGCTCAAATAAATTTGGATGTCCTAAGATAATTAAAATTTATATTATTTATATAAGTTAATTTTGAATATCATTGCTGCCTGTTTGTATGGTTGCCAATGCTTAGTTTTTTAAGAGTGCTGAGAAGGAACCTATGACATTAATTAAGCCATTTTGTAGATTCCATTACAGGACTTTGGTCAGTTGCAAGGGATTTCAATTGAATTCTGTATTCCCATGAAAGGTAAGGGGTATGTGAACTCAACTTCAATGCTATGCAGAAATTCGCTTATAGTAGACTAATAAGAGGATTACTGGGTAATCAATTTAACTGGACAAATGTAAAAGTTTGCGAATGACATGATCAATTGCTTTATTATTCTCATTGGATTGAGATATTTAAATTTACACAAGTTACTTATATCAGCACAGTACATCTAATAATGGCCTCCCTGCTTGTTGAGATCTCTAAATCTACTTTTTCTAATCCAATTTCCTCTGGGTTTCAGACAACGAACTGAACATTAATGAAAAATTTAGTTTTCTTGCAAGAGCAGATTAATCACATGTTTTACTGTTTTTCTTCCATTGACAATAGCTTCTTTATCACTTTCTCAGCATTTACATTTGATCTGGATTGCTGGTGATATCGAAATTTTCTAGTTCTTCAAATTACTTGACCACTAAATGATTAAACATTATCCATTATTGCAAAACTAGCCCGCTTTCCAAAAGAATTATCGTGGTTGAGAAACCAAGGTTGTCTGTTGAAACAGGTTAGCTGCAAGATTATGAATTTGCGGTCTGGGGCGGAGCTTCCGGAGAAATGTCGAGAGCTTGCCTTGCATTTTGAGTCACAAGGAACTCCTGTGATGATAGGTATGTAGTGTGCCTTCTCTTTTAAGGCATCGAAGAACCACAAAGTTTTTTTTTTTGTACTCTCTCTCTCTCTCTGTGATAATATAATATTCTATTTATACAATTATTAATTGCAAGCATGATCTTACAGGTGGAGGTGTTCTTGCTTATACATTGTTGGGAGTTGACTACAATGAAGCTAATGGGGATTGCGCCTTTCTTATCTTAGACCCACACTACACAGGAAATGATGACATAAAGAAAATTGTAAATGGTGGTTGGTGTGGGTGGAAGAAGGCCGTTGATAGCAAGGGGAGAAGTTTCTTCTTGAAGGATAAGTTCTACAATCTTCTGCTACCCCAAAGGCCTTACATGGTTTGAAGCATTCAAAATTACACCATGCTGATAACACTGTGAGGAAGATGGTAGCCATTTCAGACCACTTTTATCTTTTGTCTTTCATTCTATTTTATTTTTATTTTATCTATGTTTTCATCAAATTTAGGAAACAAAAGTGATGCGAAGGTGCGTCTAACTATTATTACTTCTGATTTTATTTTTTATAAGTTGTATGTACTCTCTCTGAAACCATGTTGCCAAATTTTGCAGATATGCTGACTACAGTAATATAAGTGGTTGAATTTAAACTTTCCAATGAGTAATGTCTGTGTTTTTTTTGTCTTTTTCTCAATCTGTTAGAAATTGAAAGCTCATTGAAGCAGTTCAGGTGTGGCAAGGCTGGGGCATGTTATGTATGTTGTAATGGATGCAAAGACCATATTCATTATGATGCAAATGCAAATCAATACGAGATTGTATGTGCATTTGGAGATAACTGATAGAATAAAATATTTTGTTGTGAATGATTATAAAAATATGATGAGCCTTCTTATTTATGAATGGGGAAATAATGTAATTATGATATATGGTGAATAACGGTTCTGAATTATATTCCAAATTAATATAATAATATTTAAATATCAAAAACTTATATTATGTTTCTTCGGTTCTCAAAGGCAGGCAAACCGGGACGGATTTCAGACTAGGGGTGTAAACGAACCGAACACGAACGAACAGAGCTTGTGTTCGTGTTCGGTTCATTTAAAATTTAGTTTNCTAGTTCTTCAAATTACTTGACCACTAAATGATTAAACATTATCCATTATTGCAAAACTAGCCCGCTTTCCAAAAGAATTATCGTGGTTGAGAAACCAAGGTTGTCTGTTGAAACAGGTTAGCTGCAAGATTATGAATTTGCGGTCTGGGGCGGAGCTTCCGGAGAAATGTCGAGAGCTTGCCTTGCATTTTGAGTCACAAGGAACTCCTGTGATGATAGGTATGTAGTGTTTGCCTTCTCTTTTAAGGCATCGAAGAACCACAAAGTTTTTTTTTGTACTCTCTCTCTCTCTCTGTGTGATAATATAATATTCTATTTATACAATTATTAATTGCAAGCATGATTTTACAGGTGGAGGTGTTCTTGCTTATACGTTGTTGGGAGTTGACTACAATGAAGCTAATGGGGATTGCGCCTTTCTTATCTTAGACCCACACTACACAGGANATTGTTGGGAGTTGACTACAATGAAGCTAATGGGGATTGCGCCTTTCTTATCTTAGACCCACACTACACAGGAAATGACGATATAAAGAAAATTGTAAATGGTGGTTGGTGTGGGTGGAAGAAGGCCGTTGATAGCAAGGGGAGGAGTTTCTTCTTGAAGGATAAGTTCTACAATCTTCTCCTACCCCAAAGGCCTTACATGGTTTGAAGCATTCAAAATTACGCCATGCTGATAACACTGATGAAGATGGTAGCCATTTCAGACCACTTTTATCATTTGTCTTTAATTCTATTTTATTTTTATTTTATCTATGTTTTCATTTAAATTAAAACATATTGTTTTTAAAAGCACCAATATATCTCTTAGTTGTTTTTAGTGTTTTAAAAAACAGTTGATATGTTTTTAAAAATAAAATATTAAAAAAATATAAAAATGTATCAACCAAACATGTTTCTAAAAACAAATGTAGGAAACAAAAGTGATGCGAAGGTGCGTCTAACTATTATTACATCTGATTTTATTTTTTATAAGTTGTATGTACTCTCTCTGAAACCATGTTGCCAAATTTTGCAGATATGCTGATTCCAGTAATATAAATGGTTGAATTTAAACTTTCATCTGGTAAGCTTTTTTTGGCAATGAATAATGTCTGTTCTTTTTCTCAATCTGGTAGAAATTGAAAGCTAATTGAAGCAGTTCAGGTGTGGCAAGGCTGGGGCATGCTATGTATGTTGTAATGGATGCAAAGACCATATTCATTATGGTGCAAATGCAAATCAATACGAGATTGTGGGTGCATTTGGAGATAATTGATAGAATAAAATATTTTGTTGTGAATGATTATAAAAATATGACGAGCCTTCTTATTTATGAATGGGGAAATAATGTAATTATGATATGTGGTGAATAACGGTTCTCAAAGGCAGGCAAACCGGGACATATTTCAGACTGGCTCTAGATTGAACTGAGCTCGAATGCAAAGATGAAATTTTTAAAACGAAAGGAGCATGAACAAAAATAAATAAATATTTAAGGGGAGCTTGAACGCTCCTATTGGGGGCGTTTTATGTGAAAAAAATGATCTGAAGCATCAAGCGCTCTCGAGGATATTTTCATTAAAATAGTATAAAAAAATAATTCATAATATATAATATATGATATTGTATATAATTTCAGTATTAACATATATTACCTAATGTTTTAAATAAATTATAATTTTTTTTTATCATAGTAAATAAAATTTAAATAATTTTAAATTAATCAACAAGTATATATGAACAAAATGAACTAACAATAAATGACATTTGCAAAATTTATTTCATATTAAATTATCATTGTAATGTCATGTTACAAAATAATATTATCTTTTGCACTAGGGTGGAATGACACCCAAGCCCAGTGGACATCGATGCGATGGTTGTAGTGGTTGATTTCGTAATTGATAGTCTTGAAATTTTTCAACATCATTATCTTCAACTGTGTGATTCATAATGCGGTGTGTTGTCCACTAATTTTAATCATTTATGAGATATGGTGGTGTATAAGGTTGAGATGCACAAAAATTGACGTCTCCATCAGAAGTATGCACAGACATGGGAATGTTCTTAAAATTTAAATTCATGTTTTTACCAATAGAAGCTGTCCAATGTAAGCATATGATAATCCTCATATGTCAGTGGTCCCGCGTGGCTTGAGGGTTCTGAAAATATTGATTGAACAACATAAGCATAAGCAGATGATTTTGGATATGGTTGTTTGTGCGACTCATTTAAGGTAGATTCATATGTTTTGATAATTGAAGATCTTCTTGGAGCCTCTGCTATTGATCGTCTCGTAGAAGTGGAAGACGTGGAGCATCAGAAGTTGATCTGCGGGAGTCATGCGTCTGACATCTGTTCTATGAGATCGCCCCACTTAGAAATCATGCCCAATTGTTCAATCAAATGCAATATAATTAATATGGATTGATTGTTTCACTTTGCATGATAGCTCCAGTATCTCATCATACCCTTGTTTTATGGAGTTAGCACTTCCGCCATGATCCCCTCCAAATATTTTTGTGATGTCTTCATTATNTTCAGACTGGCTCTAGAATGAACTGAACTCGAATGCAGAGATGGAATTTTTAAAACGAAAGGAGCATGAAAAAAAATAAATAAATATTTAAGTGGAGCTTGAACGCTCCTATTGGGGGCGTTTTATGTGAAAAAATGATCTGAAGCATAAAGCTCTCTCCTCGAGGACATTTTCATTAAAATAGTATAAAAAAATAATTCATGATATATAATATATAATATTGTATATAATTTAAATATTAACATATGTTCCCTAATGTTTTGAATAAATTATAATTTTTTATTATAGTAAATAAAATTTAAATGATTTTAAATTAATCAAAAAGTATATATGAACAAAATGAACTAATAATAAATGAAATTTGCAAAATTTATTTCATATTAAAATATCATTGTAATGTCATGTTACAAAATAATATTATCTTTTGCACTAGGGTGGAATGACACTCAAGCTCAGTGGCCATCCATGCGATGGTTGTAGTGGTTGATTTCGTAATTGATAGTTCTGAAATTTTTCAATATCATTGTCTTCAACAGCGTGATTCATAGCGTGGTGTGTCGTCCACTAATTTTAGTTATTCATGAGATATGGTGGTGTATAAGGTTGAGAGGCACCAAAATTTAGGTCACCATCAGAATATGCATAGACATGGGAATGCTCTTAAAATTTAAATTCATGTTTTTACCAATAGAGGCTACCCATTGTAAGCATATGATATATCCTCACATGTCAGTGGTCCCGCATGGCTGGAATGCTCCGAAAATACTGATTGAACAACATAAGTAGGTGATTTTGGATATGGTTGTTTTTTGCGACTCATTTAGGGTAGACTCACATGTTTTGATAACTGAAGATCTCCTTGGAGCCTCTGCTATTGATCGTCTCATAGCAGTGGAAGACAATTGACGTGGAGCATCAGAAGTTGATCCGCGGGAGTCATGCATCTGACATCTTTTCTATGAGATGGCCCCACCTAGAAATCATGCCAATTGTTCAATCAAATGCAATATAATCAATATGGATTGATTGTTTCACTTTGCATGATAGCTCCAGTATCTCACATACCCTTGTTTTATGGAGTTAGCACTTCCGCCATGATCCCCTCCAAATATTTTTGTGATGTCTTCATTATGAATGAAGTAATCCATTTGTATAATTGAAAAAATTAATTTATTATTATGTATCATAATAAATTAAATTAGTAGAAGTTAAAAAATATATTAAAAGCATTCCACTATTCTCTCTCCTGGTGATAGGGGTAGTAAGAGGGTAGGAGACTTTACTAAATAGAGTGATGCCTAAGATTGATATTATCGTAAATAATGAGCCAGCTCTTCTTCCTCGTCTCCTCTCAAAGGGTTTAATGATATTCTATACGCCCGAAGATTATTTCATTTCTCGATATGATTATGGTGATCTTGTACCCAATCAACTCATACTTAACCTCACACACTGACTCTTTTTAAATCTCATTTCATGGGTTCAATCACTATACTAGAAAACCGTCGCATAACACAATCTGAAAGGTGCCCCATGACACACTTTCAGGTTATTAGTGGAATACTATTAGTCCAAATATCTATGTTCTAAAAAGATATGTTATATAACATATATATACATACATACATACATACATACATACACACACATACACAAACACATGCACACACGCACGCTTACGCTCTAGTTCACACACACAAACACACACAATTTATCAAGTTATAAATTTAATCATATTTAATATAAAGATATTACAAAATATGGGAGTAAATATAAAATGAGTATTTCCATCAAGTTTATCTCTATACATTTTAAAATTTCCAGCTGGCACTTGGCGTATCCACTTTTCATTCCATCTACATGTTATTTAAATAAATGAGATGAATCTAATTAAAAAAGATGTGTGTGTATATATAAATGTAGAAACTAATTTTGTACTTGAATGCGAGTAATTTGCTTGATAATTCATGGACATTCAGGACATAAATAGTGGGCTTACCAACATGCGAGTGCTCCCAGCACACTTGAAGCAAGTACAAACACCCATTAATCATGACAAGGGTAGGCTTAGTTGATAAATTTAATTATCTTAAGAGTTGTGTCAGCACCGTTCTGCCTAAAGAATATCTTCCAAATTCCTCCATATTCTCCAATAATGTTATATATTCTAAGTGAACATGTGATCCAATGGTATCTAAAATTAGAAAACATCCTAATTTGCACATATTATAAGCCCTGCCATCCCTTAAAATATGATATGTATGTAAATCCTCATTAGACTCCTATAAAATTGTCAATGGAGCCAAAGCGGTAGGATAGTTTGCGATCGGGAGTGTCTTTTAAAGAAGGTTGATGTTATGTTATGGTATATAAGATGGTGGTAAATAACATCTTCCCTGAGGTGGTCACCTAACAACTCGTCGAAACATGCTGGCCAGTTCGTTTAGCGCTGACAGCGCTATTTCGGGTTGGTTTGTGGGGAGTTGCCCGTAAGAAGCTGTCGGTCATCGAAATAGAAATCCCGTCGCCCGCTTTGGAAGGACGTTGAAGTATGAAATCAAACTGACCCCATATTTTTCATAGTTTAAAATGAAAGAGCACTGTACCTCAAATCNCCTCGTTCCGGCATCACTACTTTCTATTGGATTCACTTAGTCCAAATGAACTTACTAAACCCAACTTAATGAGTTCCATAATTTCATTTAAATCGTGGGAAGCCTCATTAGCAACCGTAGGTTACCTCATCCGAGGGATTCCCAATCATCCAATAGGGACGTCTTAATTTAGTTGAAGTTGTGGTTTTGTGTGATGCTTGTGATTAAATTTTGATTTTTTTTTATATTTTGCATGTTGTGGCGGTGAATTTTATCTTGGTTGATTTTTAATTTTGGTTTTGGGTTATTATTATGGTTAAAATGCAAGTTTATGTAGGTAAATTCAAGCACGAAACATGTAAGGAAAAGGCAGAAGAAAAACGGTACTATAAACTATAAAAGTGTACCTGTTGAGTCTTCTCGTTCCACCACCTGAAACTTAAAATGCATGTTAAGGCAATTTATGAAGAGCAGGCGAATCTTCTCGTTCCACCACCTGAAACTTAAAATGCATGTTAAGGCAGTTTATGAAAAGCAGGAATACAAATTTTGGTAATTTTCCTAACCCTATGTCATATCTTGGTGAGTCCTTAAAAGTTTAATTAGTTCTTATTGTTTTCCTAACCCTATGTCATATTTTGGTGAGTCCTTAAAAGTTTAATTAAGGACAATTTCGAATTTTGGTAATTTTCCTAACTCTCTGTCATATCTTGGTGAGTCCTTAAAAGTTTAATTAAGGATGATTTCATTGAGCGAAGAATCTTATGTCATATCTCGGTGAGTCCTTAAAAGTTTAATTAAGGATGATTTCATTGAGCGAAGCATATTAAGTTTAATAAGTGTGAGGTATCCAACTAGTTAGGAGGGGGAAACAGGTCCATGCCTCTCCCTCACCAACTAGTTAAAAGCCTCGAGTCTATTTAAACTTATTATGTTGCTTAATGGTTCATCTTGTGAATACCCTTATTACTCAGTGAACATTGATGTCTCAATTAT
Organism: Phalaenopsis hybrid cultivar; assembly: GCA_002079205.1. Taxonomy (NCBI): domain Eukaryota; kingdom Viridiplantae; phylum Streptophyta; class Magnoliopsida; order Asparagales; family Orchidaceae; genus Phalaenopsis; species Phalaenopsis hybrid cultivar. The sequence continues at coordinate 142,745 of JXCR01146640.1, forward strand.
CCCTAAGAATAGAGTAATTATCATTTATCATCTAATTTGAAAATTATGTGGGTGAAGACCCTTGAAGGGGAGTTAGTGTAATTTGAACACTTAGCCAAATTTTAATCCTAATTGGGCTTAGTGGTGTTTCAAAGATGTTTGATTTAATCATGTTTATTTCTCTAATCCTCTTTNCATTCATGTGTCAATTGAGACATCAGAGGAGAAAATATTATTTTTTAAAATTTAATTTAATTTATATAATTATTTTAATGCATAAATAGGATTTTCCAAAGAAAATTCCTAACTTGACCAAGGTAAATTATAATCCCTTGAAATTTTTACTGGAGGTAGAACTAAACCAAAGGAGCCTTTGGGTCAAATTTCACAATTTTTGGACTAGGAGCTCAGGGAACCCAGAGGAATCCATCACAACAATTTAATGCAAATGTGCTTAGATTTGACAAAGATATCTTAAGCATGTGCATTTTTGGAAATAATATCCCTTAATTTGGGGGACCTTTGGTCCATGGCTTGATTTAGGTGATTTAATGATTTTTAGACTAGTCACTAAGTCCAACTAATGGCTGTGGTGGAGCTAGTTTGGTGGCTTTAAGGTGGTTATGTCACATTTAGTGCATGGGTCCAAGTAGGTGCAAATGACCAAAACTTGGGTTTAGGTTAGACTACCCATGTCAATTAATCCAATTGATTATTTCATTTGGTGTAGATGATCATAAGGAACAACTTTGGTGAAGGATGGAAGTGGTTTTGAGCCCAAAAAGGGTCAATTTGAGGGAATTTTGAATTTTAATCAATTTGGTTATGTTGGGCTAGGCTTGGGTCTAGCTGGGGGTCAATTTGAAGGAACTTTGAACTTTAATCAAATTGGTCATGTTGGGCTAGGCTTGGGTCTTGGTCAATTTGAGGGAATTTTGAACTTTAATCAATTTGGTCATGTTGGGCTACGCTTGGGTCTAGCTAATTTGAGGGAATTTTATTCAATCAATTTGGTCATGTTGGGCTAGGCTTGGGTCTAGCTTGGGTTAGCCTTGGGCTAGGTCTAAATTATTTTGGTCATGTTGGGCTAGGCTTGGGTCTAGCTTGGGTTAGCCTTGGGCTAGGTACAAATTGATTATTGTAAATGGTTGGGAAGAGGTTTTGAGCTCAATTGAAGGGTCAATTTGAGGGAATTTTGATTTTTAGTCAATTTGGTCATGATTTTGAGCTCAATTGGAGGGTCAATTTGAGGGAATTTTGAACTTTAATCAATTTGGTCATGTAGGCTAGACTTGGGTCTAGCTTGGGTTAGCCTTGGGCTAAGTCCAAATTTGATTATTGTAAATGGTAGCTTGGGTCTAGCTTGGGTTAGCCTTGGGATAAGTCCAAATTGATTGTTGTAAATGATCAATAGGGGCCCCATGAAGAGTTTTAAACATGAATTGGATGCCAGTTTGGAGGTTAAGGCAATCAATTCGGTAAAATTTGGGGACTTCGCCAATTTGGGGCTAAATTTTGGAATTTTGGATTTAGGCCAAATTCAAATGGATTTGAGGCTTCACCAAGGTAAATTGGTGGTTTATTTTGATGTATATGAATGTTATCAAGATTTGGCAACATCAATTGAGGCCAATTGACTAGGCTATGAGTTCAATTTATTGAGATTAGGTCATATGGTCAAAATTGGGGTTTTGACCCAAATCAAAATTGGGTTCAAATCATGGACCAATTGAGCTTTTATTTGGTTTAGTTTGGTCATATCAATAGTGAATTTGATTTTAGGGCTGGAATTGGGGTCAATTGAGATCAAATTGGTGGACATTTGAGTTGGATTTGGAGAAATTTGGGTTTTTAAAGGGCAATTTGGGGATTTTGGTTAAAGATGGTCAAATTGGCCAAATTGGGATGTGATAGTTGAGAGAAATGAAATTGGGATTATTTGGGATTTATTTTAATTTTCTGGTAATTTTTGGAATTTTTGGGATTTTGGGCCTAAAAGGGATATTTTGGTAATTTGGGGGTGTTTTAGGAGCAAAAGGCCAAGATGGGTATTTTGGTAGAGTTGAGGTACCAATCATCACCAATAAGCCATGGACCAATGGAAAACCCATTTTGGGTCCTCTACATAGTGGTCTTAGCTAAACCATAGCCCGAGGGCCAGTAGGTTTAGGGGACCATCTACATGAGTATCCCAAAAGATCAAGGGATCTAGGCTAGAAATTTGAGTTCATGGTTGTGAGTGAATGTGGGTGTAGATAAGTGTATTAGGTGCCTTAGCTCCAGACCAACACCCAAGGCCAACCCTAAGGTCCAGCAATCCTAAGGGTGACTCATCTTGAGTTTCCCTCATAGTGACCCCACCTACTAAGTATTTAGAGGCTGAGAGCAACATGTGGAACTTCAAGCTGAGTAGAGAAGAGTTTAAAATTTCTAATGGTGAGGGTTCCATGTCTAGTTTTCTAAGAATAGTCAATAGGAAAATCCTATGGCTAGACCTTAGGCGACTATAGAGGAAAAATTAAACCTCAACAAAAAATGAGGTCAACAAATAGACCCTCAATAGGTGTGATGTGTTGGGCAAGCACACCGCGCGTATTGGCGTTGACCAACGAGATCAACAAAAACCAGTACATACTCCTAAGTCAACAGACTTGAAAGTATGTGTAGAGTTGTGTGTGTGATTTGTTTCTGCTAAGGAATTAGCAGGTGATCGTCTGATTGAAATCAAGGAGTAGGGACTCTCGCTGGAGATTGGAGAGTGAATTTTGAGTTATAAAATTTTAGATATTTATAAAAAATGGGAATCAGTTTGTAAGTGCTAACCCCGAGGTGGGAATTGAAATTTGGGTATCAATCCCGAAATAAGAATCAGATGCCATAATCCATTTAAGGTGGTCTTAAAACTGATTTCAAAAGATGAGAGTAGGATGCCTTGAATTAATCAAAGGTCTTATTCCCTCAACCTCAAGAATATCGTTGAATTTGATTTGAAAGATTGTGATAGGAGGGGTTCCTAAAGCAACGCGGAATCAGATATGAAATCTTCAACTTCTAGAATTTGATTTGAAAGATTGCAATAGGATGAGAACCTAAAGCAACGCGGAATCGGATGTAGAATCCTCAATCTCTAGAATTTGATTTGAAAGATTGCAATAGGATGAGAACCTAAAGCAACGCAGAATCGGATATAGAATCCTCAACCTCTAGAATTTGATTTGAAAGATTGCAATAGGATGAGAACATAAAGCAACGCGGAATCAGATGTGGATCTTCGACCTCTAGAATATTGATTTGAAAGATTACAATAGGATGAAAACCTAAAGCAACACGAAATTGGAAGTAGAATCCTCAACCTCTAGAATTTGATTTGAAAGATTACAATAGGATGAGAACCTAAAGCAACGCGGAATCGGATGTCAATCCTCAACCTCTAGAATATTGATTTGAAAGATTGCAATTGGATGGGCTCCTAAAGCAACACGTAATTGGATGTGAATCCTCAACCTCTAGAATTTGATTTGAAAGATTGCAATAGGATGAGAACCTAAAACAACGC
>JXCR01146640.1:152909-164310 GCA_002079205.1 Phalaenopsis hybrid cultivar
TGGTATTTATCTTTAAAAATCTATTTAAGTTATCAAATGAACTCAAAATATTTTGAAACTTTTATGATGAGTTTTCTGGATCATAAATCACAGTGGAAATTAAAAATCAAGTCATTAAAATTTTTATATTTTTCAAAATTAATTATCTTAGTGATTTAGTATTTGGAAAATTTAAGGATGTTTTAAATGACTTGACCCATGAAATTATTTTCAAAGGTTTCTCTGGTCATGGTGGACCTTTCAAAATTTTCTTAGGATTTTATAATCAATATGCTAATTTTCATGATTATCTTAAAGAAATAATGTGAAATAAATTGAAAAATATGGTTTTCTGTATAGAAAGCTCCTCTGACTTTAGAAAAATTAGAGAATACTTCCCCTGACAGAGACTACAACATGTCAAAATTCCAAGCCAAGGTGATGTGCCATTATGCATGGAGAATCAAATGATTCAAAATTGTGTTTAATTAATTTAAAATAAATATGCACCAAATGAACATGAATTATTTCACATTGTTTCCCTCTGTTCACTGAGTAAAAGGGTATTTTTATTTTATTTTTGTAAATTTTCTACACAAAGTTATGTATTTTCTAAGTTAAGGGTATTTAAATAAATAGGAAAAAGCCTTATTTATCTATTTAAACAGCGCGTGCTGACTAGATCCTAGGCAGCTTCGAAGGCATGCGTGACGCGCTCTGGTTGGACGCCGCCGTCTATGTAGTTGCTGACTCGACCCGCGGTTCCCATCCTAAAGTGTTGTCCAGCGCGATCTCCCCCATCTATTTGATACACGCTTGATCGAACGGCTCCCCTTCATCATCCCTGATAGAATGATCCCGTGCCCGTCCACACTAAAACCTCAAGATCTCTGCCTAGACTCAACCAAATCACTTCTGGTTTGATCTTATGGACTCGTCTAAGTGAGACAAACACATCCATACGGTTAATGTATCATAAAATCAAGCCTAAGTAAATGGAGAATCAAAATAAGCTCGAGAGAAGGAGAAGTTTTATACCTTTTCTCTGAGAAGGGAGGCTTTGATCAGAGGTGCTCGACATGTTCGTTGGGGTCCAAAGAGGCTAGAGAATGAGTCCCTAGTCTTGGTGTAAGGCCTAGGTATGAATTCGACCAAGCTCAATTTCAGGTGTTGGTTTAGAGCTATGGTAGAGGTTCTGTAGAAGGGAGATTTGATGGAGCTTTGTCTTCTTTCACTCTTGTGAAGGTGTGGGCACAAGAAATTGAAGTTTGGTGGAGTGTGGAGGTGTATTGGGTTCTGTCCTGGCTTCCTGTAGGGTTTCAAGCTCAAAATTGAGCTCCGACAATGGAAATGGGTGAGGGAAAAAGGTTGGAATGCACTGAGGGGATCTTAGAGAAGCTCTGTGTGAAGTTTGGAGAGACCTCTCTAAGGAAATTTCNCATTTCATTTGAAAATCAAGATAGAGGTATTAGATTGTTTAATTATTGACTTCAAAATTTATACCCCTAAGTCCAAGATCATTTAATTTTAATAAACTTCTGAATCTTAATAATATAGAAATTTATTAACTTATCTTTTTATTGAGGAAAGTGAAATTGGTTTCTACCAATTAACCCCTTGTGTTTCAAGCATCAAATAAATGGATTAAGATTAGAGGTTACCCATTTTCCCTTCTTGAATTAAGACTAAATGTTAATTAAGGCAAAATTTCCAAAATGACACGTTTGCCCCTAAGGGTCTAACACTTCAAAATTTGTCAAATTCAATTCAAATGACTTTGAAAATTTTATTCTATCCATTCATGGGTAAATTGAGACATCAGAGGAGAAAATATTATTTTTCAAAATTTAATTTAATTTATATAATTATTTTAATGCAAAAAAAAGATTTTCTAAAGAAAATTCCTAACTTGACCAATGTAAATTATAATCCCTTGAAATTTTTACTGGAGTTAGACCTAAACCAAAGGAGCCTTTGGATCAAATTTCACAATTTTTTGAATTCTTTTTGATTTATTAAAATTATTTTAAGTTCTGAGTTATTTAATAAAAATAAAATATTTTAAGTGGTGAAAATTAAGTTTTTTATTTTTTAAAAATCTCCCCAAGGTCAGAAAGCTCAGAGGAACAAATTTTACATTTTTTGATTTTTCTTTGATTTGCTGGAATTTTTATAGTGAAAAAACTCATTTTTATCCTTTTTTTTTAAAAAAAGATTTATTTTTAAGCTTTGAAATTCAATATCTTTATTTAGAAAACCAGAAAAAATATNAGAGGTGCCATGGGAGTGGCTCTCGGTTTTGGGCTTTTTCAGCCACTAGGCTGGCCGGCCGTCCAGGTGGAGGTGGCTAGGAGCTCAGGGAACCCAGAGGAATCTATCACAGCAATTTAATGCAAATGTGCTTGGATTTGACAAAGATATCTTAAGCATGTGCATTTTTAGAAATAAGATCCCTTAATTTTGGGGACCTTTGGTCCATGGCTTGATTTAGGTGATTTCATGGTGTTTGGACTGGTCACTAAGTCCAATTAATGGCTGTGGTGGAGTTAGTTTGGTGGCTTTAAGGTGGTTAGGTCACATTTAGTGCATGGGTCCAAGTGGGTGCAAATCACCAAAACTTGGGTTTAGGTTAGACTCTCCATGTCAATTGGTCCAATTGATTGTTGCATTTGGTGTAGATCATCATAAGGAACAACTTTGGTGAAGGATGGAAGTGGGTTTGAGTCCAACCGAAGGGCCAATTTGAGGGAATTTTGAACTTTAATCGATTTGGTCATGTTGGGCTAGGCTTGGGTCTAGCTTGGGTTAGCCTTGGGATAAGTCCAAATTATTGTTTTTAATGGTCAATAGGGACCTCATGAAGAGTTTTCAACATGAATTGGATGCCAATTTGGGGGTTAAGGAAATCAAAGTCAATAGGGACCTCATGAAGAGTTTTCAACATGAATTGGATGTGAATTTGGAGGGTAAGGCCTAGGCTTGGGTCTAGCTTGGGTTAGCCTTGGGCTAAGTCCAAATTGATTATTTTAAATGGTGATAGGCTTGGGTCTAGCTCGGTTAGCCTTGGGCTAAGTCCAAATTGATTATTGTAAATGGTCGCTTGGGTCTAGCTTGGGTTAGCCTTGGGCTAAGTCCAAATTGATTGTTATAAATGGTCAAAGGATCTCATGAAGAGTTTTCAACATGAATTGGATGCCAATTTGTGGGTTAAGGCAATCAATTGGATGTCCCATGAAGAGTTTTAAACATGAATTTGATGCCAATTTGGAGGTTAAGGCAATCAATTGGGTGAAATTTGGGGACTTAGCCAATTTGGGGCTAAAGTTGGGAATTTTGGATTTAGGCCAAAATCAAATGGATTTGAGGCTCACCAAGGTAAATTGGTGGTTTATTTTGATGTATATGAATGTTATCAAGATTTTGCAGCATCAATTGAGGCCAATTGACTAGGCTATGGGCTCAATTTGGTGAGATTAGGTCATATGGTCAAAATTGGGGTTTGACTCAAATCAAAATTGGGTTCAAATCATGGACCAATTGAGCTTGGATTTGGTTTATTTTGGTCATATCAATAGTGAATTTGATTTTAGGATTGGAATTTGGGTCAATTGAGATCAAATTGGTGGACATTTGAGTTGGATTTGGAGAAATTTGGGTTTTTAAAGGGCAATTTGGGGATTTTGGTTAAATATGGTCAAATGGGCCAAATTGGGTTATGTGGTAGTTGAGAGAAATGAAATTGGGATTATTTTGGATTTATTGAGATTTTTTGGTAATTTTTGGAATTTTTGGGATTTTGGGCCCAAGAGGGGTATTTTGGTAATTTGGGAGTGTTTTAGGGGCAAAAGGCCAAGATGAGTATTTTGGTAGAGTTGAGGTACCAATCATCACCAATAAGCCATGGAACTATGGAAAACTCATTTTGGGTCCTCTACATAGTGGTCTTAGCTAAACTATAGCCCTAGGGGCCTAGGGCTAGTAGGTTTAGAGGACCATGTACATGAGTATCCCAAAAGATCAAGGGATCTAGGCTAGAAATTTGAGTTCATGGTTGTGAGTGTATGTGGGTGTAGATAAGTGTATTGAGTGTCTTAGCTCCAGAACAACACCCAAGGTTAACCCTAAGGTGTAGCAATCCTAAGGGTGACTCATCCTGAGTTTCCCCCATAGTGACCCCACCTACTAAGTATTTAGAGGTTGAGAGCAACATGTGGAACTTCAAGCTGAGTAGAGAAGAGTTTGAAATTTTTAATGGTGAGGGTTCCATGTCTAGTTTTCTAAGAATAGTCAATAGGAAAATCCTATGGCAAGACCTTAGGCTTCTACAGAGGAAAAACTANCAGAGGAAAACCTAAATCTCAACCAAAAATGAGGTCAACAAGCGCAACCCATATCCAATGACATTATGCTCTGCTAAGGCACTTCAATTTGCCCTAACACCAACAAGTATTTTTTACATCTTGTAAAGTGATAATCATCTCACCTGACAAAAATGTATATTGTGTAAGTAAAAATAATAAATTATAATTATCATAGTAATATTCAAATATGAATGCCAATTTGCTTTACTTATAGGAAAATAAAATGTATTAGTCACATGACACCACCATTCAACCATTGCACTTAAGATGCCGTTCTGATTTAATGTATTGCAAGTGCCTGACAGAATAAATACCTGCAATTTGTAGTGCATAGATAAACCTTGGGAATTGTACTGCCCATTCTTTCGCCACTATTAAGTGGCTGGCAGATTCAAGAATTATGCCTTACATAAATTCAACTATTTTAGTAGTGATAATGATTTCACTCAATTTTTAACTACTAAAAGTATTTTGTATGACATGATCTTTGCTGCATGAAATGTTGTATATTGTGTAAGTAAAAATAATAAATTATAATTATCATAGTAATACGTAAATATGAATGCCAATTTGCTTTACTTATAGGCAAATGAAATGTATTAGTCATATGACACCACCACTCAACCATTGCAATTAAGATGTCGGTCTGATTTAATGTATTGCAATTACCTGACACAGTCAATACCTGCAATTTGCAGTGCGTAGATAAACCTTGGGAATTTTACTGCCCATTCTTTGGCCACTATCAAGTGACTGGCCGATTCAAGAATTTTGCCTTACATAAATTCAACTATTTTAGTAGTGATAATACTTTCACTCAATTTTTAACTATTAAAATTATTTTGTATGACATGATCTTTGCTACAAGAAATGCTTCACCTAAGGATGGAATACGTGAAGGTGGGTCTGCTTGAGATGTACTTCACTTCGCCTGAACATTTTGTTTAGCACTGTGGTGGTGACATCCCAAACCTGCTAGCTCGATCATTTCTACAAAATAATTTGAGTGCTTATAAATGAAAAGTAATATGTGTATAAAAAAAGAATAAAATTAATAGTAACATAAGATGAATTTTAATTATAATATATTATTCTAGCATGCTTGCACTTGGATTATATGGACAAGTTTCTCATGCCCCATATTTCTACAATAATCACACACTCTTTTACTTATTGTTCTCTTCTCATTTATTATGTTTCTAAGCCTACTTATTCTTGGACGAGCACATCTTCTAAATAAAGAGGGAAGTAATGATACTTTGGTTATTGTACGGTGACTTTTTCTCAACTATCATATTAAATAATGATTCATATGTGTGACAATATAAATCCAATGTGAAATATTTTGAGATAAAAGCTGAATGGTACAAATGCTAGCCCCCAAAGCCGCAATCGCATGCACACATGATATGTGATAGATTTGTGACTTATTGAGTGTACCTGAGAAATTCTCTAGAGAAAGTATGTCTACACGAAATGCTATGTCCACACGAAATGCCCTGTAAGTCATATCAAATACCAAATACTCATGATGATTAATAACTGTAAGTTATAAAAACTAACGGGCTTCATGCTCAATTCTTTGTAGACTTAACCTTGTTCGTGGAACAAAATTTGAACTCAATGCTTCATTCCATTGCGGAACATTACTTGATCGTTTAAAAAAAATAAAACAACAAAATTATAATAAATAGCACATATGAGACCCTGGATTTGGAGACCTCGTGCACATCTCAATACCTTGCTAAATCATGCCGATGTTTTTGTGGTCATTATATCAAATCAGGAGTCCCCATAATATACTAACATCCACTTCGTGGCATTGCACTCAATTAACCAATCACATGCCTCCTTTTAATATTCATAATATCTTTCAGGAGTCTATTAAAAGTGCATAGTTCATTAGTATTTCCAACCCAATACATTTTATCACAAATGTTATCGACATCCCCTACTACAAGACGTCTAGTGCCTTCTTAAAATGTTCTCATAGATGACACAAACAGTGTCTATGTGCAGCTAATGCAAAAATCTTCTTACAAAAAACAAATTAATCATGCATGCCGATTTGATATTATACATATCGGTATAGATGACTTCCATCAAGGCATATATTTGTTGTAGAAACTATAATCACGACTTAATAATCTCGGATTCCACTAATGCAAGTGTAAGTAGAAAGAGTCTACCCTTTCTATCAATTCCTACAGTAGCCGTGAAAGTCCTTCTAAACTTCCCTACAAGGAATGTCCCATCCATATCAAAAACAGGTCGACAAAATCTCTAACCATATATACTCGGGCCAAATGACCAGAGATACTTTGAAAAGCATATTATTTAATACTTCTATTTTGTATATTGTTCTCTAAATCACACTACATTTTACTAACACTAAGTGGAAAAAGAGCAATATAGCTCCTCAAAAATATCAAAAATTGATTTTATAGCTTTTCCAGATGCATCTTATGATTTGATGCACGTAACACAAACATTAAATTTAAACACTATTCATGCAACAATTTCTTTAGGCTTTAGGTTTATTTATTGTTGTAGAGCAAAATAGATGTAGAGATATATGAAATTTGAAGTGAAATTTTGGTGTTCAGTTGACATAATTGGACAATTACATATATGTGATGATCTAATTACAGATTTTTTTCATGCACCTCAGAATCACTAGGTTTTTGACGCCTATAGATGCGGATGACATGGACAAGTCTCAAGATTATATCACACACACTAAACTATAAGTCTCTTTTTATTTGAAGTAGTTTTTGCATAATCTAGGTTATTCATTATTGACCAATCATTCAAGGCACATTATAGTACATCCGTAATTGAAGATATCATTCCCTAAAATAATGCATCCAGAATGACATCATCTTCACATAATGACATTTGATTTTTGGGAACATCATAATCATCAACTTCATCACACTCTTCAATTGCAAGAATTGGCCTCACAAATTGATTGTTCTTTATCATTGAATTTAACATCTATGCATTTACCTCCACATATTGGTGCAATACATCATGTCCGGTAATATGGTAGTTAGATCAAAATCTGAATCACTATAATCCATATTTATGTTTGAATCACTCGAGTTTTCACTAGTGCCACTATCCATGGTTTCTTATTCGTCTGTGTTAACATCCAAGTGCACACCTTGCGATTCTTGTTGTGTGAAAGGCTCAACATCTCTACCAGCTTATGGGTGGAATGAATATGATATATCAAATAACCAACGTGCGTTGTATTCAATCATTAGCTAATCATGTATAATATATAACCCAGTGTCATATGTGTTAAATGAAATTGGAGTTGGCGAACAAAGTAAAAGTTAAGAAGTTTATATTCTTTTCTAGTACACATCTCTGATTGTTACAAAAATAAAATAATTACTTTTATCGTACCTAAAAATATTGGTCACATGGTTCAGTAGGAGCTATAGGAGTGTGTGAAGCATTAGCAATGTGTGAAGGACAAGTAATGTTTGGAGCCTCGTAAGGTAAGGTGTTGATCTTGACATAAATAACCTATTATGTGCTTATCACTTCTAACAACATAATTTCACATACTTGATCATCGTCAACATGAGTTGCAGTGAAACCGCCACAAACTATATTTACAATATATCTTGAACAATCATATCATAGTAGACGTAGTATTTTTCTCTTCAATTCATTTAGTGTTATCAATTGAGATACTTGAACTGGGCAGTTACGTCCACCAATGTAAGTAGAAGTAAAATTATATGCGACTCGTCACTCTCCATCCAAACATATTAACAAACGTGACTTATTTATATTCATATTCAAAATTAAGTACTATCCTTCAACTTATTTTAATTATACTTTTGAGCTAAAATTTAGTGAAGAAATCAAAATTATAAGCGTTATAAGTGAACCTAATTAATACGTATGTAATAAAAATCATAAACTATCATTATATATGCAATGAAAAAAAATGCATTTATTGTTATAAGAACTTCTAGGTGGGGGGGAATGGTGTACAAAGATCACTTACATCTCAAGTTCTCCTTAGGCAGTTAAATGCACTATATTTCATACATATATATCCCTAAAAATTATTCTAATTTCTAGTATACAAATAAAAATGAAGGTGTACCTAATTAATTCATATTTTAATTGCGTTAGATTATTATAGATGCATTTATATTATTGTGTTGTATAAGCTTATGTGTAACGAAAAAAATAAATTGTCCAAATATACGCAATGAAAAAAAATGTGTTAGTAGCAAGAAGAACTTTAAGGTGAGGAGGTAGGTACAAAGACCAATTACATCCCATGCTCTCCTGAGGTAGTTTAGGCATTTTTGACATAGTTCTTTGCAGCTTCAAATGCATTATATTTCATACACATATATCCCTAAACATTATTCTAATTTTTATTGTCATAATAAAACAGGCGTGCAAGATAAGAATAAAATTGAATACACTGCCTTTGAGTTAAAATAATTTTTAGATAAAATTAAGGGATCCTCGAACCTTAATAACACAGAAGTGCAAGACAAGATCTTTATAAGAAGTGAAAAATATTATCCTACAGAATATCAAGTCGCTTTTTGCAAGAATATGAGAGTGAAAGACAAAACAGATATGAGAGCGAATGAGAGAAAAAATTATGGTCAAAATTTACTTAATAATCATTTAATCTTTCATAAATAAGAAATTTTAATTATCTATTTAAAAATTTTAAAAATTATCTAAGGTTTGTACAAGTCGTTGTTACGCCACATAGTCGAGGTACAATTTGAACCTCCTTCAGAATTGTAGCCCTACGTCTGTAGGGTTTTCAGAATATATACATATAAATATAATATTTAAATATTTAAAAATATTTATTCAAAAATGTTATATATTGTATAAAATATGTATGCACCGTTATTACACTTAACAGTCGAGGTACTATTTCAACCTCATTTGAACCAGTAGTCTTACGCCATTGGGTTTCCAGACTATATACAGATCACTAAGAAGTTTAAATTATTTAATATTTTTTAACATAATTAAAATTATTTTAATTATATTTAAATATTAATTTATGACAAAAAATTAAGTGTCTGTTTGGGACCACGGGCCGACTCGTTGCGGCAATGAGCCACAACATTTCACTATTCAGTTCAGCGTCTCGCTCTCTGCGAGATGCGAATTAGGTAGAATGTGGGTCGCGAATCAAGCCCTGCGACCCGTGTTTGTGGGGGAGATGTTCGTAGTGATCGTCCATAATAACCCTCCCGGTCCTGTCCTAACCAAAACTCTTCTTCTTGATGCTGAAGCTATCACAGTCTCCTTCCTACCCACTATCACAGTCTCCTTTGCTCGACTCCGGCTCGCGCTCCTCCCTCAATATCGACACAAGTATCCTCTCCCTCGCTCCCTCCCTCGCTCCCTCCCTGTCCCACAGATCTCATAGTTCCTAGAGGTTTGGGCATGTGCTCTTCTTCTATCCTGCATGTTCATCTTTTGACTTTGCTAAAGCAATTGTAGTTTTGGAAGTTGTTGTTCCGGTTCTAAATGATTGCTATGAACTTCATTTTGAATGATTCTTGCAACTAAATACATATGGGAAACCATCAAATACATATGTGAAGCTTTAAAATTGTCACTGGTAGTTGGCGTTGGCAAATTTTGATGTGTTTTTCTTCTTGTTTTCATCTTTTTTTCAGATAGTTTCTATCTTAAAATAATTGACTAATGGATTATATTTTGCTGCTTTCGGGAAAATTGAGCTCCTAAATTTCAGGTCATCCCAAAGATTGTTATGCCACCGCGAACTAGAGACTTCTTTTTTGTGGTCACTTCAGTCCCATAGCTTTAGTCAACAGTTTTACAGATGCTCGCGAAGCCTCGCAGAAAAGTATGACATTTTCCGATAGTCTGAAGGCCAGGTTGATTCCACTACCGAAAGTGGCCACAAATTGATAATATCCTAGGAGAACAGCTTAGTACGAGACTTACATCGCCTTCATGTTCAAAATAATATCATTATTTTACTTATAATTTTATTATTATTTTTATTTTTCGTTAGCACTTTTGGTACTCACTATTAAATGAGTTGTGTATCCGAACCTTTGTTCTGTTTTGAAATAAATTTCTACTTCTGAAGTATAAAAAATATAGATGTCACTATTCTGTTTTACAGCTTTACTAAGTAGGGGTAGAACGATCATTTTTTTAGAAACAACTGTTCCGTAGCTGTTTTCACACTGCTGCAACAAATAAACGACCAGTTTCCCCGTAACAGCTTTCTGGGGCAGCGTAGCTGCAGCTACCCCAAACAGAACCTAAGTGTAGCATTTTGACATATTGCAAATAATTTAAATAATTAGAGGCAGCATTTCAGCATGCCATAAATAACTTAGACAAATTATAGGTAGCATTTCGACATAACTCAAATAATTTAAGAAAAACATGGGCAACATTTGAATATTATACAACAAATTCAAAATAATTACGAGCAACATTCCGACACTTCATAAATAATTCAAAAAAATTACCTGCAACATCTCGACATATTACAAATATTTTAAGAAAAATCTAGGCAGCATTTCGACGTAGTGCAAATAATTTAAAAGAAATAAATAATTTAATAAAGTTACAGATAGTATTTCAACACAGAAATTTATGGACAGTATTTCAACATACAACAAAGAATTAACAAAAAATTGAAGAACATAATTACACAGATGAAACTATATTAGAGAAAGAAATTTAAAAAATTGCAATTAAAGGAACAGAAGAAGTTCACCGGGAAAAGGGGTGCAGGGGAGTGATTAGCAGGACAGAGGGAAGATATTAGAGAGGTGCAGTTTGAGGAGGGAGCCATTATTCTGTGCGGATAGCGGATGCAAGTTGCGTCCGTTGTTCAATGAGAATTTTTTTTAAAAAAAAATTTAAAATTGGGGCCTATTGAGAAACACTTTTGGTAGAGGGAGTATTTTGATTGATTTACGGTACGCATTTCCGCATATGGTGAATGTCCGTAATAATTTTTCTTGAGGAGGGAAGGTTTAAACTGAGCGGAGCCGCCTCCCCCC
>JXCR01146640.1:164694-190633 GCA_002079205.1 Phalaenopsis hybrid cultivar
TTTGATAACCATTTCTCTTCAGAATCTTCAGAATTATTTTGGATTGAAAGAGCTCAGATTTTATTTTTTTATCGGATTTGTGTATTATATTTTTTGGTTTTTTTTTTTAATTTCTGTAATATATATTTTCAGCATTTGCTTAATTTGTTTATTAAATTTAAATGGGTTTTGGACTGCAATTTCTTAGTAATTTCCTATTAAGAAATTGACAAAATATTGAATAATGTAAAAACAAAGCAAAGCAAATCAAAAAGTTAGAAAATAGCAGAACAACTACAATTTATGTTTAAATTAAAAAAAAATTACAATGGACTTAATAAAAAAATATTATAATAATACTAATATTTATAGTTTCTTATAATAATAATAATAATAATAATAATAATAATAAGATAGTGAAGAAAAAATGAAATATAAAATAATATTTGAAAATTGTTATTAATCATTGTTTAATTATTAATTAATGAAAATAAAAATAATAGTTTAATAATAATAATAATAATAATAATAACTAAAGACATAAATATAAAATAATATTTGAAAACTGATAATGATCATTATTTTATTAAAAACTATGGAAAGTCATAGTAGATTAATATTAATAGTAGTAGCAATAAATTATAATGAATAATAATAATAATAATGATAATAATAATAATAATAATAATAATGATAATAATGATGATGATAATAATAATAATAATAATAATAATAATAATAATTATTATTATTATTATTATTATTATTATTACATTATTATTATTATTATCATCATTGTTATTATCATCATCATTATTATTATTATTATTATCATTATTATTATTATTATTATAGATAATAATGACAAAACTCATTAATATTTTGGATAAATCAATCAAATGTAAACTTTACTAAAGATGCATATAGTCTGAAAACCTGATAACACATGACTATTAGCTCTCATAAGATCTTGACCTTACTTTTCAAGCATAACAAGATTACATTCTAGTATAACAATGATACTTACTCTTCAGTTCAAATTAAGTAATAATGATACTTAAAATAATAATAATAATAATAATAATAATAATAATAATAATAATAATAATGGTAAATTTAATGTTGGTAAGAAGGACTATTCTTAGAAGTTTCATGTCAAATATAATTTTAAAACTTCAACAACAATTGAAAGAAGACCTACTTAGAGATGCCACGTCTAGTGTGACTGTCCAATAGTACTTACGTAAGATGAATAATCAACATGAATCAGTAAGTATCAACCTTTATGCTATTCTACAATGGTGAATTATTCTACAATGGTGAATTAGTTATATCCAATGACTTCAACTCAAGCTACATAGGAGGCTAGCATCAACTTATGTGTGTTCCTATGTAGTCAAACTTCGACTAACTATATCATAGAGTATTTTCTTCCTGAATGGTGATCCTAGGATGCACTCTGTATCCATTATATACAAATTTGCTATTCGTCAAAGATTTGTTGCAACATCAAAGCCCACCAACTATAATCAGTTTTGCCGACCCAAAGTCAATCAAGCTCAATCCGATCGACAATGTCAGTTCAACCTAGCCAACCAGATCGACCTCACAAAGTCAGGCCAAACAAATTTAGTCGACCGAGCTAGGTAGTAGTTGAGTGATAGACTCATCTATGTAAAATGCATAAAAAATTTTATAAAGCCTCATTTAAGTAGGACATAAATGTAATATCACAATTTTGTACCATCTCCCCTATAAATAAAGAGACCATTTTATGAGATATGAAAGATAAACAAGGCATATTATTGTTCATTACTGTTCGTTCATCTCTCTCTCTCTCTCTCTCTCTCCTTTCTTATACTTTATTCATTGGGGTGTGATTCTTGGACAAATCAGGATTCAATATTAGTGACTTTGCTGATTTGTTGATCTAGTGTGACTATCAACCTTCGAACCCTAGACAAGGAGTTCCTATCGACAGAGCGAGATTGGACTATAGGACAGATGGTGAATAATTGTAACCCGATAGGTAGCTTGTTCCCCAACAATGAAAATCTATAGGGCTATAAAACTCTGCAGTATTCTTAATTCTTGGGATTGATTAGGAGCCTTGGGGTTGTCCGTGTGACAACTGGTGATGTTGAGAAACTGAGTCTTTCCTAGGTTGGATCTACCGGAAGGTAGGTTGTTGCATTTGGTCATTTTTCTTGTAGTTGTTTGCTTGAATAATTATCTATCTTGCTTTAGTCTAATTAGTTCGGATTCAGATTCGGATCGATCGGTGGTCCTTTTGTCCTTCTTCTGGCGCCTTCGACTTTTACTCGACCGCTAAATCCAATCGAATATCTGGGCATCCTAGATTCTATCAGTGGGCTTTCTTTTATCATGTTTTCTTCTTTTTGGACCATTAGATCTACTCGAGATCAATGCTAAAACATTTTCAAAATATATATAGATTTTCTTAGATAAAAAACCAGCATTTTAGATGAATCCCTTTTCATTGAAGAAGTCTATGATACTTTCAAGAATTATTTATTATTCATCATGGATTTACCTCAACGAGCAAAATAACAGTTCTCGATCCTGCTTGATGAAAAACTTTTCTATTTTTATAAACTAAAAAAAATCACTAATATTATTACGTCACTATCTTGTTCTTTGCCATTTTGCAATTATGAACCGGCAAACCTGCATTTGTTGGTCTAATATAATATGTTTATACCTAGTCTTGCATTTTACGTTCCACTTTCTATTATCTGGCATTATAATATTATTTCTTGACTTTTATATTTAGTTATCTATTCAAAATGTCAGAAGGCTTTGACGTTTCTTTCTGGGAACAAAATCTATTACGTGGAAAATAAGCCAATTTATTTAAAGTGTCAGAAGGCTTTGACGTTTCTTTCTGGGAACAAAATCTATTACGTGGAAAATAAGCCAATTTATTTAAAACTATCAAATAATAAGATTAGGTCAAATCCTACAATCTCACGTATTCGAAAGAGATTCAACATAAAAAGGTTTTAAAATTTAAGGAGAAAAATCTCTCAAGGGCCAAAGTATTTGATTCCTTTATTTAATCTTCAGTTCCCAGTAGCTTATACTTGTTTCCTAAGCATAGCTGGGAGCTAAGTTCGACACTAAATAGTATGTATTTCTATGTCTTGATACAACCTATGAGTCTAATCCAAAATGAGCACATAGGTCATTGGATTTGTATTCTTGAATCATATTATCTTTTTCATTTAATCCTCTGAACTTCTTTTAACTCAAATAATCATGAGTTTTTAGATGAAAACTAAAGCTTTTATTTATCTGAGTGTATGGAATATCGTCAGGAAAGCTCATCATCACTTTCAAAGACGATATCTCTCTGAAGATTGACCAAGCACATCTGACAAACAATCCATTCTTCGAATTTAGCATGGATTATAAAGATTTTAACAAACTCTAGAATGATCCAAAAATAGCAACAAACGAGCATGGACAACCTCCCTAGGAGAAACCATCAATCGAGTTTTTGGTGAAAGAGACAGTTGACTGCTCTCCGTTAAAAAGAAAACAGACAGGCAATCCCAATGACACACTTGTGGATCCACGGATCAAGTCCATGGCGGTAAAGCCTACACTCACCAAAATGCGGTGAAGGAACAAGAACCGAAGAAAAAGAAGAAAATAAGATAGGATGGCATTGGAATTAGAAGCCAAGCAAGCACCAACACAGAGTAGTATGTACACATGAAATTGTCATATAATGTTTGAGATTGTAGATTAAAATATACGTCTATTTCCTTTTCTCCTGAGAGACCTAAACCACCTTCAAAAAGTAAAGCTGACAATCTGGTAGCCCCGTGCAAAAGAAGGAGAACAACAAGATTCAAATGTTTCGAACAGGTCCAAGGAAAGTCTGTCAACAACTTGGAAGTACTCAAACTCTTCATTGGAACCTTTTCAGAGATAGAAAAAATGAAGAACATCCAAAAAATCTATATTTTCCAAGATAAGGGCTGTCAGGGAGAACGTAGGACGCTCACTTGCAACGAGCCAAAGAGAAGGATGAAGTGTAAAGGAAGAGAAACTCCTTAGTATGGGTTTTGTTATAATTATATTCGAGAGAGTGAAGAAAATCCACCTCAGATTCTATAGAGTGAAGAAGTCGATGACATTCCTTTTATATTAAGATTTATAATCAAGAGATTTGTTTTTTTGGCACATCTTACCTCCTTCTTGCATACCAAATAGCTGCATCTTGACATTTGTGACATAAATGACTGCATTTCACCAAATATAGACTCCCACAACTTGAGCATCCATTTTGCACAGTTTGTTATTGGAGTTCATGCAACATTTTCTTTGGCAAAGGGCCCATGATAATTGCCCTTGGTGAATTGCTGGATCACACTTCATTACTCTACCTCCTGGATAAACATTAGTGTTCAGTGGAAATAACACTAACTTAGCCAAGCGTTGTGTACCTTTTGTCCATGAGAAAAGGGTCTTTGCCAACTTTAGGAAGATGAAAAGCTCAAAATGGCCTCACAGCTACGTCTGAGACATTATGTTACAAAGTATTTAGTCATTGCAATTTTAAAGACCTTATGCTATTCATGTGTTTTGACGTCATAACTATCAATTTTTTTCATGTGTTATGTCTGTAAAAATTTGTGTTCAATCAATATGAATGTATCAATGGCGATGAATATGTTTATAAATGAATTGATGTTCTTTTGTTCATAAGCAAGATCTTTTCTAATTGAATGAATGTGATGTTGAATGAATCTTGAACTCTTATCAAGATGATATTTAGATTAACATATAAAACAAATGTTTAGATTGACACTAGTCTAGAAACATCTAAACTTAAACATTTCCATTAAAAGCCTCAAACTTCCTTCAAAATGAACAAAGAACAACAATAAAAACCATGAATTTCAAATATCAAAACCTCTCTTAGTCTTAAGGTTGTCATCCTTAGGCTATCTTAGCTTCTATTTGGAGAAGGTGTAATGCTCCATGCAGTGTCCTACATCCAAATATACATAGAAAAATCATATTTGTTCAAAAATAGAATATCTTTTTCACCACACAAATTCAACAAATCAATCTAATAAAACAAAATTCTATTTGCACTTTTTTAGGTCCATCGAAAGTTGGAGGATGCCTCACATGGTACTAGCACAATGGGACCAGGTTTGACCTCAGGCTAGTTGAGGCTAGTTCTATAATCAATCCTTTAGGCTTGTAATTTCTCAACTTAGTCTATCACACACTAAAAGAAGTTTGCTTTGATTCTTCAAAAATTAGAGCATGCCCCACCCGACACCAACACAATTTGATCAAGTTGGTTGACTTCAAATTAGTTAGGGCTGATTTTGGTTGTCAACTTCTTAGGCTAGTAAACCTGAGATGCAACAAATCACACATGCCCCTTTCCATTTAACCCATTGTAAACTTTTATTTGAACCTTTTTTTAGGTTCATTGGAAGTTAGAGAGTGTGCCACGTGGCACCAACACAATGTGTTTGGGTTGATTGACCTTCTTACAATCGTCAATCATTGGGTTAGTAAATCTGGGTTGAAGTATGTCTCACTCTCATCTAGTATACTCTTCGAACATCGAAAAAGGTTCGTTAAACTTAGTTTTATCTTACCCAAACCCTCCACAAGTTTCTCTTTGGTCCATTGAAAGTTAGAACACGCCCCACCTGACACTGTCACAATGTGACTAGGTTGATTAATTCTATGTCAGGCAAGGATGGTTTTGGAAATTAATCCCTTACATTGAGAATTCTAAGTTGAAGTAAATCTCTTAACAAAATTTCTCTTTGTAAAACTTATCGCACACCAACGAGATGGTTTGTTCCTTATTTCAGAGCTTATTAGTTTTGGTTCGTATACATCAGCCCACAACAAAACTTACACGTTGGCTGAGTAAAAATATGTTAGGGTTACGTCTATGTAACCGCTCCCTAGAGTCAGTCATTGCTCGAATATGTGTTAGAAAGTAGTAATTGAATTTAGAGTGGACTAAGATGTTGACAAATTTCTGAGTCTGACCAATTCAACACTTGAAACTTGAAAATCTAAGGCAGGTCAGTGGGCACATTTTTAATTGTATAGTCTATTAAATACATACACAAAATACTTTCCTACAAATGGTTTTGTTTTTAGTTATTTTTAAAAATTCAGAATCATTAACTTGTCTATTATATTTCATCATTGTATGGTTCTCTTTTCCAAATAAATCTCCCTCCCGGATCATATAAATGATCCAAAAACATTTTTGTATATACGATGAAAATTAGACAAACGTATTTTAAAAAGGAACATGGAGGAATTATGTATGGTAATCCTCATGCAATTGGTCAAGATTTAATATCCACACAACTATAACATGTAATGAAATAATGGCAAGCATGATGCCACAAAAAGAATTTTATTGCACATGAAAATTAAATCAAAATAAAGCCAAACAAGCATATGAGCATGCACTGCTTAGTGAAGCTAGCTATAACTGGTTGACCAGATTAGGGATGACGGGTCGATCAGGTCGGGACGGTGAATCAGACCCAAGAGTTTGGTTGATAGGGCTGGGTGGCTGATCCAACAAAAGTGATTGGACAATCAAGCTAGGGTGGCAATCAATCTAAAAGGATTGGTTGATCAAGTTGGGTGGCAATCAAATCAAAAGATCAGATGATTAAGCCAGAGCGGTGGTTGATACATGATACACTAAAAATACATGCATATTTAGATCTATATTTTATACTTATTTGGGTGATATTGCACTTTAAAGGTAAGCATTTTTCATGTTTTATTGCAGGTTAATAATTTTTAGGACTTGAAGCAAAAAAAGAAGCAAAAAGAATGAAATTTAAAGTTAAAATGACGTTTTTGAAGAAATACTCAATGCCGACAGCGCCAGGATGGACGCCGACGATGCAGACCTACAGAATAGAGGCCAAATTTTCCTCAATGGCGACGATGCCAGGGAGTAGCGCCGACAACGCCATTTGATAGAGAGCACGAAATTAATTCACGGGCCACTGGCACCGACGACGCCAAAATGGGCGCCGACGACGCTAATGTCGGTGCAAGCTCTGTTTCTAGAACATTCACCAAATTTAGATGCTTTTTGAAGAGTTTTTGGATGCACCTATTAGAAAACCAACATTAGGCTCTATTTAGAGTGAAAATTGATCAAAAAAAGACCCCCTTCACACCCTTCAACTGCTTTCCACTCTCTTCCACGCTATTCCACATTCCTTACAGCCACTTAGAATCCATTAGTCATTTATTGTTTTTATAGCTTTGAGTTTCTGTGGTGATTTTATGTGAATTCTTCTCTAAGAGTGTTGGAGAGGGAGAGAAGTGTAAGATTTCTTCTTCCTACATTTCTTAAGAGAGGCTACAAGGGATTTGCTTTGAGAAAGAGTTTTAGATAAGTGTTGTTTGTTATTAGTATTGTATGTAATTTATTTTATATATAAAAGTTGTGTTTTGTTGTATTTTTCTCAGGAAGTCTGAGTAGTTTCATTTATCTTTCTCCCTACTCTGAGATATGGTGAAATGAAGAGATAATTTGGACGTGTCAATGTTAAAATATAAAATAAATTGTGATGGTTTTTCAACTTTGTTCTTAATTTACTTTTCAATCTAACCAATTGAATTGTTAAAATATGTTGTGAAACACATGATCCAGAAAATGGAGTATGAGTTCTACAACAGAGTGAGAATCACATTTAATTCTATGAAGGAGTATTTCATTCATGGAATTAAGTGCAAATAAATAGAAAAATATACATTATTGGGTGTAGAATTGGAGATTTTAGGGTGACAGACTAAAATCCCCAATTTAGTCTTATTGTTTAAGAACTAAAGCAAGCATTAGCCTTCAGGTGAAGGGAAGTTGGAGTTTTGGAGTGAGAGCCAGTATCCTTCCAGCCTAACCACAAATTTAGGGACTAAACCGGAGATTAGACAATAACTTTCTATAACACTGAATTAGGGTAGAGAATTAAAAATTGCTCCTATTTAGCACAATATATATTTAAACCATTTATCTCATCTCATTTTACTAAAAACTCATTGTAGTGGAAAGATGCTTTTTCATATTAGATAACTTCATCACATAAATATAGTTTGGTAGTTGTTGTTTAAATTTTGTATTTCAATTTTGCTAGTAGTTAATAATTTAGTTCTGATAGTACATCAAATATTCAAAATTAGTGACAAAAATTTTATTTTATTGCTACGAATTTCCTAGTTAATTTATCATTTCAAATTTAAACCTTCCTCGTGAGATCGATATTTGAGGCTTAAATAGAAAGTCTTATGTTGCTTGATAACGATAGGTATATTTGCGTAGAATCGCTACATTAAGTGCTTAATGTTCTTATTCATAAAATATCACATCAAGTTTTTGGCACTGTTGTAAAGCGAAGTAAACTTCATAATTTTTACACAACTATATTTTCGGGGATCAATATACTAAAATAATATGTAGTTTTAAGTATATATTTTATGCTTATTTTTAGTGATATTGCACTTTAAAGAAGGGTATTTTTATGTTTTTGTTGTAGGTATATCAATTTTAGGAATTTGGAGCAAAAGTAGCAAAAATGATGAAATTTGGAGGGTAAATATCAAATTTTTGGATTTTGGCACAAAATGCGTTAGATTGGCGCATGATGCACTAGATTGGCGCCAGAAGCGCCAGATGTGCCAAAACCCAGAACAATGTAGTCTTTAACAAACTGGCACATGATGCGCCGGATTGGCACCATATGCATCATTTGGTAGAGAGTTGGCGAATGATGCGCTAGGGATGACTTTTTGCATATTAAGGCGGTTCAAGATGAATTTGCATGAATTTTCAAAGGGACACTTGTTCTAAAAACCCCTTAGAGTAATTCAATGCATTTAGACACATTGGAAGGTTCTTTTATGAAGGTATATGTTTCTTGGATCAATGTACATGTCTTTTGAATTCAAAAGAGTTGAATTTTAGACAGAATTTTGGAGGAAATTTTGAATTCTTTTTGGAAGGAGGCGGCCTTTGATAAAAGAGAGGGAAGTCCAGGGCTTGAAGGAGAGAAGGTGTGGCGTGTAAAGAGGGGCGCAAGGTGAGAAAGAGAGAGAGAGAGAGAGAGAGAGAGAGAGAGAGAGAGTCAAGGGCTTGGAGATTTTCTTCAAGGATTGTAAGAAGAGAGGGAAGGTTAGAGATTTCTTCATTACATTTCTAAGAGAGAATTGAGAGTGCTTGTAAAGAGAGAAAAGCTTGAAGAGAACTTCTAAGGATTTTCTTAGGAAGGATTGCAAGATAAGTTGTGTCTTTTATTTCTTTTATTTTGTAAACTTATTTTTATATATGAAATCTATATTTTGTCATATCATTCTCATAAATTCTGAGTAGTCTTCTTTATTCTTCTCCCCACTTTTATACATGGTTTTGTGAAGAATTGATTTTGTTTTGTACGATTTTAAATGTCAATAATTTGTGATGATTTGAACTCTGATCTTTATTTACTTTTCAATATGGCCAATTGAAATGTAAAATGTGTTGAGAAACATATTTTCCGAATAGACTTTAATTTCTACAACATGGGGAGAATCACATTTAATTTCATGGGAGAGTATTGCATCCATGAAGTTGGGTGCAAATAAATAGGAAAATATACTTTGTTGTATGTAGAATTGGAGATTTTATGATAACAGATTAAAATCCCCAATTTGGTCTAGTTGATTAGAAAATGATGTGAGATTGTTCGCCCTCAAATAAGGGAGTAGTTGGGGCTCTGGAGTGGCAACCGGTATCCTCCCAGCCAAACCATGAAATTAGAGACCAAACTCTGAATTAGTCAATGTTCTTTATGCTCTCGGAAGAGGGTAAAGAGTAGAATTGCTTCTATTTAGCACACAATAGTTTATATATGTGTGTGTGTGTGTGTGTGTGTGTGTGTGTGTGTGTGTATATATGATCAAATGATTTTAATTTTTTCACAATCCATATACTCATTGTAAAGGGGAAGGATGCTTTCTTAAATTTGAACTTTCCGTCACAAAAATTTAGTTTAATTTTTGTAAATTTACTTTTGAAAGTTTAACATTAAGTTTAGTTAACTTTATTTTTCAAGTGCATTTTAATTAGTGTTCACTTTGTTACTTAATATTCAAATTTTGCACTTTATTTTTTGTAGTTGTAAGAATTATACTTTTCATTATAATCTAAGAAATTATTTATATGCATTTCCAACTTCCCCGTGAAATCGATATCTAGGACTTTATTAGAGCCCTTTATTCTTAAGCGATATGTATACTTGCGCTATTTTTAAAGGGGATTTGACAGTTTAAAGATTCTTAAAAGATAAATAAATTTTAACTGAAGTTATTTTGTTGGGATTAATTTGCACATTTGCTATTATACCCGTCGTGTGTATTTTGTAATATTGAAAATATTTCCAAAATTAATATACTAAATCCACCCACATCAAGTTTTTGGCGCCATTGTCGAGGAAGTAACGGTAAGTAGTAGTAAGTAATTTTATAATTTATAGTATTATTATTTTAAAATTAAAAAAAAAACTAAAAAAAAGGTGTTTGTAGTTTAGTTAAAATATTTTCTTATTTAAGTGTGTTTGCTTATTTTAAATTACTTGTTGTGTTTGTTTATGCGTAGTGTAAGATCTAAAATTTTAGTACCTTACAATTCTGAGTTATAAAGAACAATTAGAAAATTCAAAAACAATAAAAAGAGATAGACCATATTAGCAAAATGACTTGCAATTTGAGTAATCCTGGAAATGACAATGAACATCATTAGAGACCTTTAAGAGATTATGCTAATCCTACAGCATATGAAGTTCATTTGAGTATACAAAACCTTACTGTAGCTGCCAATTCATTTGAGCTTAAACCTGCTATTATGCAAATGATTTAAAACAATCAATTTGGAGGAACACCAACTGAAGTTTCTAATTTACACCTTGCTAGTTTTCTAGAATTGTGTGCTACATTTAAGTATGATGGAGTGTCGAATGATGCCGTTAGACATAGAATTTTTCCTTTTCACTAAGGGATAAAGTTAAGATGTGTTAAACTTGTTAGCACCTAGATCTATCAGACCTTGGGGAGATTTATCACAAAAATCATTATCTAAATATTCTTCACCTTAAAAAACTGCTAAGCTTAGCAATGATATTACATCTTTTTGTCACTTTGAAGGGGAATTAAATTATGAAGCCTAGGAAAGATTTAAAGATCTCCTTAGAAAATGTCCACACCATGCATTTTGAGATTGGTTAATAATTCAAACTTTTTGTAATGGATTGGTTGGATCTCATATCTCGATAATTGATGCTACTGCTAGTGGATTATCAAAACCATTTGATGAAACATATTCTTTAATTGAAGAGATGACTACTAATAATTTTCAATGGCCCTCTAAAAGGGTAAATCCAAAAAGATAGCTAGTATTCATGATTATGATGCAATATCTATGTTAGCTGAACAAATAGCTACTATATTGAAGAAGATAGATCAATATAATATGAATTTTTCTCAGACATCAACTGTGCTTAAGGAAAACTCATTGGAACAAATGATAGAATCTCAATCTTCTTATGAGACCTTAAATGCAATAAATAAACCTAATGCTAATTATTATAATCCTTGTAGAAAGAATCATTAAAATTTTAGTCGAAGTAACAATAACTCTAATGCTACAAATTTGCAACGGGGAAACAACACTGTGAACCCATTGGGAAACTCCAAAAATCAAGGAAGTCCACTTATAAAGCTTATTACCTTCCAGGTTTTAATAATTTGCGGAGCAAGCAAAAAATTTATCAATGGAAGAATTGATATTGGAAGAATTGATATTGGAAGAATTGATATTGCAAATGAAGAGTCAATTACAAAGTCAAGGAGCTGCAATTAGAAACATGGAAAATCAATTTTGATGTATTGCTACCACACTTAACAATAGATCTCCAGGAACATTGCTTAGTAAAGTTGAGTAAATCCTAAAGATCAAAATAAAGAGAAAATTAAGACTATTCAACTCAGAAGTGGAAAAGAATTAGAAAACAGACTTAAAAAAGAAGTAGAAGTAGAAGTAGAAGTTGAAAAAGATGAGGTGAAAAATGAAAAATCTGGTAAAGATTTTCATTTTGAGTGAGAATGTCCTATTAAATCAATGAAAATAGCTGTAGAAAGGCCACCACCTCCATTTCCTCAAAGATTAAAGCAGAAAAATATATGTATTCAATTTTCAAAATTTTTAGAAATATTGAAGAAAATAATGATAAATATTCCATCTATTGAAGCTTTGGAATAAATGTCAAGCTTTGTGAAGCTCATGAAGGATATACTTAATAAGAAAAGAAAGTTTGTGGATAAGGAGACTGTTGCACTCAGTGAAAAGTGTTGTGCTATATTTTAAAAAAAGCTTCCTGAAAAACTTAAAGATCCTAGAAGTTTTACAATTCCTTGTGCTATTGGCGAAACATTTTTTTGGAAAAGCTTTATGTGATTTAGAAGCGAGTATTAATCTTATGTCATTATCAATTTCAGAAGGTTGGGCTTAAGAGATATTTCACCTACAACTGTAACTCTTCTGTTAGCTGATCGTTTGATTACCTATCTTAAAAGAGTTATAGAAGATGTTTTGATAAAAACTGATAAATTTATTTTTTTTATGGACTTTATTGTATTAAATATGGAGGAAGATAAAAAAATTCTCATTATTTTAGGAAGACCATTTCTTGCCACTAGAAGAGCTTTGATAGATGTGCATAAAGGAGAACTAACTATGAGAGTTAATGGTCAAGATGTTACATTTAATTTCATAAAATCAATGAGAAACTTTGCAAAAGAGCAAGAGATTAAATGCTTCAGAATGGATATTACTGAATATTTAAGCCATGAATATTTCAAAAAGACATTTGAAAGGGAATTTGAAAAGGAATATGTGGAATATGAAGATGAGGATAAAATTTAAGATGAATCTACAGAAGTAAGTAAAGAAGATTTAGATTATGTCCAGGAAAAAAAATAAAATGTTAGATCCTACAGAAATTAATAAGAATTTAATTTCATCTATTGAGAAACCTCCTAAACTAGATTTGAAAACACTTCCTACACATTTGAAGTATGCATTTTCATGAGATTTATGTATATTACCTGCTATAGTATCCTCAGAATTAACTGATGCACAAGAATAACAATTGTTGGAACCTTTGAAAAGATATATAAAAGCCTTTGGATGGACATTTGCTGATATTAAAGGAATTAGTTCTTCAATTTTTATGTATAGAATTTTATTATAAGATCAACATGAACCAATATCTAATCATCAAAAGAGATTAAATCAAATGATGAAAGAAGTTGTCAAGAAATAAATGTTAAAATGGTTAGATGCTAGAATAATATAACCTATTTCAGACAGTGATTGGGTAAGTCCACTTCATTGTGTTCCAAAGAAAGGAGGAGTGACTGTAGTGACGAATGAAAATAATGAAATTAATACCAAAAAGACAAGTCACTGGATGACAAATCTGCATAGATTATAGAAAATTAAATTCTGCCACCAGGAAGGATTATTTTCCTTTACCCTTTTTAGTCCAGATGTTGGATAGGCTTGCTGGGCACATATATTTTTATTTTCTAGTTGGATGTACCAGTTATCACAAATACCTATAGCTCTAGAGAATCAGAGAAAACAATAGTTACTAGTCCTTATGAAACTTTTGCTTTTTGGTGAATGCCTTTTGGATTATGTAATGCACCTGTAATTTTTCAAAGATGTATGATGTCAATTTTTAGTGATTTAATTGAAAAGGGATTGAAGTCGTTATGGATGATCCCGATGATATAGTTGTACAAAATATATAGAGTTGACTCCGCTTTACAACGATGCCAAAAACTCGATACATTATTTTATGAATAAGAAGTTTAAAAAATTTATGTAGGGATTCTATGCAAGTATAAGTATCGTTATCAAGTAATACAAGACTTTCTGTTTAAGTCCCAAATATTGATCCCACGAGGAAGATTTAAATTTAAAATGATAAATTAACTAGTAAATTCACAGCAATAAAATAAAATTACTATCACTAATTTCAAATATTTGATGTACTATCAAAACTAAATTATTAACTACTAGCAAAATTTAAAAGCAAAGTTCAAACAGTAACTACTAAACTATGTTTATGTGATGAAGTTATCTAATATGAAAAAGCATCTTTCCCACTACAATGAGTTTTTGGTAAAATGAGATGAGATAAATAATTTAAATATGTATTATGCCAAATAGGAGCAATTTAATTATCTAAACTGATTTAGTGTTAAAGAGAATTATTGGCTAATCTCAGGTTTAGTCCCTAAATCCGTAGTTAGGCTGGGAGGATAATGATACACCAAAAATATATGCATTTTTAGACCCATATTTTATACCTATTTTTGATGACATTGCACTTTAATGGAAGGTATTTTGATGTTTTCTAGCAGGTTTTTTATTTTTATGGCTTAAAGCCAAAAAGAAAGAAAAAAGGATGAAATTTGGAGTCAAAATGACGTTTTTGAAGAAATGCTCAGCGCCGGCAGCGCTGACGGTGCAGAACAAATTAACGCGGAGTTTATTTACTCAGCGCCGATGATGCCAGACCAGCGCTGACAGCGCTAAAGGCGATGCAGACCTTGTTTCTAGAAGGTTTGATGTATTTGGACAATTTTTTGAAGAGTTTTTGGAGGCACCTCTTGGAGAAACGACCTTGGGCTCTATTTAGGGTCGAATTTCATTAGAAAAAGCACTCCTCTACATTTTCCACTCTACTTTTATTTTTTGGACCACATCATTCCATTCCACTTCCATATTGGAGTCAATTAATGATTTTGCTTTCATAGTTTAGCATTTTTGTGGGGAGATTTAGTGTGAAACTTTCTGTAAGAGTGTTGGAGAGGGAGAAAAGTGAGAGGTATCTTCTTCCTGCATTTCTAAGAAAAGGCTACAAAGGATTTGCTTTGAGAAAGAGTTTTTAGATAAGTATTGTTTGTTTATCAGTGTTGTATGAACTTTATTTTATATATGAAATTTGTGTTTTGTTATTTCTTTTTTATGAAGTTTGAGTAATTCCCTCTATCTTTCTCCCTACTCTGAGATATGGTGAAATGAAGAGATAATATGAATGTGCTAATATTAAATTGTAAAATAAATTGTGATGATTTTTAAACTCCAAGCTTAATTTAATTTTTGATTTGACGAATTGAATTGTTAAAAGGTGTTGTGAAACATATGATCCGGGAAATGGAGTATGAGTTCTACAACAGAGTAAGGATCACATTTGATTTCATGAAGGAGAGCATCGTTTATGGAATTAAGTGCAAATAAATACGGAAATATTCTTTGTTAGGTATAGAATTGGAGAACCTTTAGGATGACAGACTAAAATCTTCAATTCAGTCTTAGTGTTTAAAAACTGAAGCGAGAGCTAGCCTTTAGGTGAAGGGAAGTGGAAGCTCTGGAGTGGGAGCCGGTATCCTCCTAGCCTAGCCACGGATTTAGAGACTAAAAACTGAGATTAGCCGATGATTTCATATGCACTATTTCAGGGTAGAGAATTAAAATTGCTTCTATTTGGTACAATACATATTATGAACATTTATCTCATCTCATTTTACCATAATCTCATTGTAGTGGGAAGTATGCTTTTTCACATAAGAATCTCTGTTACGTAAACATAGTTAATAGATTAGTATTTACTATTTTAAATTTTGCATATTTGATCTGATAATAGTTTAAAATTTTAATTTTGATTACATCTCAACAATTCAAATTAGTGACAGTGATTTCAATTGACTTTCTGTGGAAATTAGTGACAGTGATTTCAATTGACTTTCTGTGAATTTCTTAGCAAATTTATCATTTCTAATTTAAACTGACAGTGATTTCAATTGACTTTCTGTGAATTTCCTAGCAAAATTGTCATTTCCAAATTAATCCTTCTCGTAGGATCGATATTTCGGGCTTTAATAAAATCCATTATTACTTGATAATGATAAATATACTTGCGTAAAATCCAAATATTAATTGATTATATTTAATTAAATTTTACACAATCTATTGCAATAAAAAGTCGGATCAAGTTGTTGGCGCCATTGTGTGGGGAAGGTAACAGTTGAATTAAATTATTTTGATAAATTAAGAAATTTAGAGA
The DNA here is from genome assembly GCA_002079205.1 of Phalaenopsis hybrid cultivar. NCBI lineage: Eukaryota > Viridiplantae > Streptophyta > Magnoliopsida > Asparagales > Orchidaceae > Phalaenopsis > Phalaenopsis hybrid cultivar. The sequence continues at coordinate 180,888 of JXCR01146640.1, forward strand.
TAATATATATGCAATAAAAAATTATTATTATTAAGAATAAATAAATAAATAATTGAAAAATAAAAAATAAAAAATGAAATATTTTATTAGAGTGTTTTACTTTGCTTGCTTTATTTGTTTATGTGATATATTGGATCTGAAAGTTTAGTACCTTACGATTTAGAATTAGAACATACTATTAAAAATATTCAAAAATAACAAAGAGAAATTAAAAATTTACAAGAAATGACGAATAACTTAGATAATCCAATAAATGAAAATTGACAAAGACCTTTAAAAGATTATGTGAATCCGACAACAGATGAACTTCACTTGACTATTCAAAATCCTGATGTTGCTGCTAATTCATTTGAGCTTAAATCTGCTACTATCCAAATGGTACAAAATAATCAGTTTGGAGGATCACCTACTGAAGATCCTAACTTACATCTTGCTAGTTTTCTTGAAATTTGTGCTACATTTAAATATGATGGAGTGTCTAATGATGCTGTTAGGCTTAGACTTTTTCCTTTTTCATTAAGGGATAAAGGCAAGGCTTAATTAAATTCATTAGCACCTGGATCTATAAGAACTTGGGGAGAACTATCACAAAAATTCTTCGCTAAATATTTTCCACCCTTGAAAACCAATTAGCTTAGAAATGATATTACATCTTTTTGTCAGTTTGAAGGGGAATCGATATATGAAGCCTGAGAAGAATTTAAGATCTTCTTACGAAGTGTCCACATCATGCTTTACCAGATTGATTAATAATTCAAATATTTTACAATGGATTAGTAGGATCAAAAAATGTCCACACTATGCTTTACCAGATTGGTTAATAATTCAAACTTTTTACAATGGATTAGTAGGATCATTTAGATCTATTATAGATCTAAGATCTATTATAAGATTGCTGCTGCAGGTGGATCATAATGTCAAAACCTTTTGATGAAACATATTTTTTAATTGAAGAAATGACTACTATTAATTTTTAATGGCCCTCTGAAAGAGTAAATCCTAAGAGAGTAGCTAGTATTCATGATTCTGATGCAATGGCTATTTTGGCATCTCAAATTGCTGGTATTTTTAAAAAGATTGATCAAATGGGAATGAATTTTTCTCAAGTACCCCCAGTCTTAGAGGAGAATTCATTATGATAGATTATTGATACTCAATCATCTTATGAAACTTTAAACGCTATAAATAATTGAAATAACAATCCTTATTCTAACTATTTTAACCCTGGTTGGAAAAATCACCATAATTTTAGTTAGAATAATTATAATAATTCAGTAATTCCATCAGGAAATTTGAAAAATCAAGGAAATCCTAATTTTCGACCTTATTATCCTTCGGGATTTAACTCCAACCCGAACCCACAAGTTAAGGAAAAGAAGTTGACGATGGAAGAAGTAATGAATATAGGAAATCAAATACATAATCAAGGGGCTTCTATTAGAAATATTGAAAATCAATTAGGACAAATTGCTACTGCACTTAGTAATAAACCTTATGAAATTCTTCCAAGTACAATAGAAGTTAATCCAAAAGATCAAAATAAAGAGAAAATTAAAGCTATTCAATTATGAAGTGGAAAAGAAGTTGAAACAAGGATCCAAAGAGAAACTGAAGTTGATGAAGAAAAGGAAGAAATGGAAAATGATCAACAGAAAAATGAACAAACACAGAGCCCTGTAGAAAAACCATTACCTTCGTTTACTCAAAGACTGAAACAGAAGAATGAAAATAAGCAATTTACAAAATTTTTGGAAATTCTTAAGAAGTTAACGATAAATATTCCTTTTGTTGAAGCTTTGAAACAAATGACAAGTTATGCTAAATTTATGAAGGATGTATTAAACAAAAAAATGAACTTTACAGATCATGAGACCGTTGCACTTAGTGAAGAGTGTAGTGCTATTATTCAGAAAAAGCTTCCTGAAAATTTAAAAGATCCTGGTAGTTTTACTTACCTTGTGCAATTGGAGAAAAGTTTTACGGAAAAGCTTTATGTGAATTAGGAGGGAGTATCAATCTTATGCCTTTATCAATTTTTAAACGTTTAGATTTGAGAGAAATTTCCCCTACTACTGTAACTCTTAAGTTAGCTAATCGATCAATGACTTATCCAAAAGGAGTTATAGAAGATGTGCTAGTAAGAGTGGATAAATTTATTTTCCCTGTAGACTTAATAGTATTGGATATGGAGGAAGATAAAGAGATTCCCATTATTTTAGGGAGACCATTTCTTGCAATAGGGAGAGCTGTAATAGATGTGCAAAAAGGAGAATTAATGATGAGATTTAATGATCAAGAAGTGAAATTTAATATAGCAAAAGCTATGAAATATCCTGCAATAGAAAAAGATAATGAATGTTTCAAGATGGAAGTAGCTGAGTAGTTTAAGAATGAATTCAAAGATAAACTAAAGCAAGGATAAATTCTTGATACTGAAAATGAAGTAAGAGAAGAAGATTTAGATTATATTCAGAACAAATTTGAAGCATTAGACTTGCTGAAAATGATAGTAAAAAACTTATTCCTTCAAGTATCAAACTACCTGAACTTGAATTGAAGATATTACCTACCCATTTAAAATATGTATTTTAAGGAGAGTCATCTACATTGATTGTTATTATATCTTCCGAGTTAACTGAAATTCAGGAACAAAAGTTGATAGAGATGTTAAAAAAGTATAAAAAGGCTTTTGTATGGACTTTAGCAGATATTAAAAGAATTAATCCTTCAATTTGTGTGCACAAAATTTTATTAGACGAACAGTATGAACCTAAAGCAGATCCTCAAAGAAGATTAAACCTAATAATAAAAGAAGTTGTTAAAAAAGAGATTTTAAAGTGGTTAGATGCTGGAATTATATATCCTATTTTAGATAGTGCTTGGGTAAGCCCAATTCACTGTGTTCCGAAGAAAGGAGGAGTGACTGTTGAAGAAAACAAGAAAAATGAAGTAATACCAATAAGACAAGTATCTGGTTGGCGAATTTGTATTGACTATAGAAAACTAAATATGACCACCATAAAAGATCACTTTCCTTTGCCCTTTCTAGATCAAATGTTGGATAGATTGGCTGTGAACAAATACTATTTCTTTTTAGATAGATATACCAGATATCACCAAATTTCAATTGCTCTAGAGGATCAAGAGAAAACAACATTTACAAGCCCATATGAAATATTTACTCTTCGTAGAATGCCTTTTGGACTATGCAATGCACCTGCAACATTTTAAAGATGCATGATGTCAATTTTTAGCAATTTTATAGAGCATGGAATGGAAGTGTTTATGGATGATTTTTTTATATCTGGGACTTCGTTTGAGCCATGTTTTAATAATTTAGAAAAAGTTATGGAGATATGTGAACAAATCAACCTAGTCTTAAATTGGGAAAAATGTGAATTTATGGTTGCAGGAGGTATTGTTCTTGGGCATAAAATTTCCGAAAAAGACATGGAAGTAGATCCTGAAAAAATCCAAGCTATAGAAAAATTACTACCTCCTAATAATATTAAAGGGGTAAGAAGTTTTCTAGGATATGCTGGTTTTTACAGGTGCTGCATACAAAATTTTTTAAAAATAACTAAACCCCTATGCCAACTTTTAAAAAAAGATATGAAATTTGATTTTAATGAGGAATGCATAACAATATTTGAATTATTAAAGAAAAAATTAATCACTGCACCTATAATAGTACCACTTGATTGGGAGAAACCATTTGGAATAATGTGTGATGCTAGTGATTATGCTATTGGGGTTGTATTAGGACAAATGCACGATAAAGTTTTTAAAGTTAAATATTATGCTAGTAAAACTAAATAATGCTCAAATTGATTATACAACTACTGAAAGAGAGTTATTAACTATTGTTTATACTTTTGATAAATTTAGATCTTATTTAATTGGAACTAAATGAATATTGCATATAGATCATTCTGCTATTAAATACTTGATGCAAAAGAAGGATGCTAAACCAAGATTAATTAGATGGATACTTCTATTGAAAGAGTTTGATTTTACCGTGGTATATAGAAAGAGAAATGATAATCAAATAACTGATCATTTGTCTAGAATAGAAATAGAAATATTAACTAATTTTGCAAATGAAATTTTAGAAAATTTCCCTGATGAACATTTACATAGTATTGAAGAAATAAATGTATCGTGGTATACTGATATAATAAACTATATTGTAAGAGACATTCTATCACCTGATATCAAGAATCTATAATTAAAGAAATTTATCTATGATTCAAAAGACTATTTTTAGGATGACCCATATTTATATAAATAATGTAAAGATTTAATTATTAGAAGATGCGTGCCTTATGAAGAAACTCAACAGATAATTGAAAGATGTCATGATTCTGAAATTGAAGGACATTTTGGGATAAATAGAACTGCATATAAAATTTTGCAAGCTGGATTTTATTGGCCTACTATTTTTAGAGAAGTTAATGAATATATTAAAACATGAAATATATGTCAATGAGTAGGAAATATTTCTAGAAGAGACGAAATGCCTCTAAATTACTTATTAGAAGTTGAAATTTTTGATGTGTGGGGATTAGACCTTATGGGACCATTTATGCCTTCATTTGGAAATTTCTATATATTACTTGTTGTTGATTATATGTCTAAGTGGATTGAAGCTATTGCTGTGCCTAGATGTAACGCTCGGAGTGTTTCTAAATTTTCAATTAAAAATATTTTTACAAGATATGGAATGTCGAGAGTAATCATTACTGATGGAGGATCTCATTTCAAGAATAAGAGAATCAAAAAATTAATCATAAATATGATATAATGCATAGAGTTCTATTGCTTATCATCCTCAAAGTAGTGGTCTAGCAGAACTATCGAATTGTGAAATTAAACACATTTTAGAAAAAGCTGTAAATCCATATAAATTGGATTGGTCTACTATACTGGATACTGCATTATGGGCATATAGAACTGCTTATAAAACTTATATGGAATGCCCCCATATAAATTGATTTTTGGAGAAAACATGCAATTTACAAGTAGAATTGGAACATAAAGCATTTTGGGCTATTAAAAAATTTAATTTTAATTCAAAGGATGTTGGTGAGAAAAGGTTTTTGCAAATCAATGAACTTGAGGAGATTAGAAATGAAGCATATGATAATGCAAAAATATATAAAGAGAAAGTAAAAATATGACATGATCGGAAGATTGTTAAGAAGAAATTTAAACCTGGATAAAAAGTTCTACTATATAATACAAGATGAGATTATTTCCAAGAAAATTAAAATCCAGATGGTTAGGACCATTTAAAGTGATTAAAGTCTATCATTATGGAACTGTTATTATTAAAGATCCTAACACTGGAAAGATATTTAAAGTTAATTGACATCGTTTGAAACATTATTATGAAGGGCACATACCTCATTTCTAAGCTTCGTAGCTTTTGATGGTGAAAAATATTTAGCAAGGAATTTTTGTGCTAAATCGCCCCAAGTTCTCATAGATCTAAGTGCTAACGAATTCAACCACATCTTAGCTTTATCCCTCAGTGAGAAAAGAAATAACCTAAATCTTATGACATCATCTGAAACACCATCATATTTAAATGTAGCACTCAATTCTAGAAAATTAGTAAGATGTAAATTTGGATCTTTCGTTGGTGATCCCCCAAACTGATTATTTGAAATCATTTGGATAATAACAGGTTTAAGCTCAAATGAATTAGCCACTACAGTAGGTTTTTGAATACTACAATGAAGTTCATCTACAGTAGGGTTGGCATAATCTCTTAAAGGTCTAAACTCTTGATGAATTTCAGCATTTTGATTATTTTGGTTTGCCATTTTTGTAGTTGTTTTTGGATTTTTCAGGATTTTTAATTTTTTTGGTTTTTTTGATTTTTCTAATAGTTTTTTCAAATTCAGAATCGTAGGGCACTAGTCTTTTAGAACCTAAATTATGCATACACTAACATAAAATAAAATAAAATAAAACATACAAAATACGATACAATATTTAAAGTTTAAATAAGACTTTCTAAAAATAGAAATTTACTTAGTTTTCTTCCGCGGTAATGGAGACAAAAACTTGATCCCGACTTAATGCTTATGCACAGTATAACAATAGTTCTGATGGTATTTTTCACTTATGTTTCTTTATTTTGTAACAAAGTAAGAAACTTGATCCTGAAGAAAAATAAGAATTTAACTTTTTAATTTATATATATTTATATTGGGATACTACANGTAGTTTAAGAATGAATTCAAAGATAAACTAAAGCAAGGATAAATTCTTGATACTGAAAATGAAGTAAGAGAAGAAGATTTAGATTATATTCAGAACAAATTTGAAGCATTAGACTTGCTGAAAATGATAGTAAAAAACTTATTCCTTCAAGTATCAAACTACCTGAACTTGAATTGAAGATATTACCTACCCATTTAAAATATGTATTTTAAGGAGAGTCATCTACATTGATTGTTATTATATCTTCCGAGTTAACTGAAATTCAGGAACAAAAGTTGATAGAGATGTTAAAAAAGTATAAAAAGGCTTTTTTATGGACTTTAGCAGATATTAAAAGAATTAATCCTTCAATTTGTGTGCACAAAATTTTATTAGACGAACAGTATGAACCTAAAGCAGATCCTCAAAGAAGATTAAACCTAATAATAAAAGAAGTTGTTAAAAAAGAGATTTTAAAGTGGTTAGATGCTGGAATTATATATCCTATTTTAGATAGTGCTTGGGTAAGCCCAATTCACTGTGTTCCGAAGAAAGGAGGAGTGACTGTTGAAGAAAACAAGAAAAATGAAGTAATACCAATAAGACAAGTATCTGGTTGGCGAATTTGTATTGACTATAGAAAACTAAATATGACCACCATAAAAGATCACTTTCCTTTGCCCTTTCTAGATCAAATGTTGGATAGATTGGCTGTGAACAAATACTATTTCTTTTTAGATAGATATACCAGATATCACCAAATTTCAATTGCTCTAGAGGATCAAGAGAAAACAACATTTACAAGCCCATATGAAATATTTACTCTTCGTAGAATGCCTTTTGGACTATGCAATGCACCTGCAACATTTTAAAGATGCATGATGTCAATTTTTAGCAATTTTATAGAGCATGGAATGGAAGTGTTTATGGATGATTTTTTTATATCTGGGACTTCGTTTGAGCCATGTTTTAATAATTTAGAAAAAGTTATGGAGATATGTGAACAAATCAACCTAGTCTTAAATTGGGAAAAATGTGAATTTATGGTTGCAGGAGGTATTGTTCTTGGGCATAAAATTTCCGAAAAAGACATGGAAGTAGATCCTGAAAAAATCCAAGCTATAGAAAAATTACTACCTCCTAATAATATTAAAGGGGTAAGAAGTTTTCTAGGATATGCTGGTTTTTACAGGTGCTGCATACAAAATTTTTTAAAAATAACTAAACCCCTATGCCAACTTTTAAAAAAAGATATGAAATTTGATTTTAATGAGGAATGCATAACAACATTTGAATTATTAAAGAAAAAATTAATCACTACACCTATAATAGTACCACTTGATTGGGAGAAACCATTTGGAATAATGTGTGATGCTAGTGATTATGCTATTGGGGTTGTATTAGGACAAATGCACGATAAAGTTTTTAAAGTTAAATATTATGCTAGTAAAACTAAATAATGCTCAAATTGATTATACAACTACTGAAAGAGAGTTATTAACTATTGTTTATACTTTTGATAAATTTAGATCTTATTTAATTGGAACTAAATGAATATTGCATATAGATCATTCTGCTATTAAATACTTGATGCAAAAGAAGGATGCTAAACCAAGATTAATTAGATGGTACTTCTATTAAAAGAGTTTGATTTTTCTGTGATTGATAGAAGAGAAATGATAATCAAATAGCTGATCATTTGTCTAGAATAGAATTAGAAATATTAACTAATTTTGCAAATAAAATTGATTTATAGAAAGAGAAATGATAATCAAATAACTGATCATTTGTCTAGAATAGAAATAGAAATATTAACTAATTTTAAAAATGATAATCAAATAACTGATCATTTGTCTAGAATAGAAATAGAAATATTAACTAATTTTGGAAGTAAAATTTTAGAAAATTTCCCTGATGAAATATTACATAGTATTGAAGAAATAAATGTATCGTGGTATACTGATATAATAAACTATATTGTAAGAGACATTCTATCACCTGATATCAAGAATCTATAATTAAAGAAATTTATCTATGATTCAAAAGACTATTTTTAGGATGACCCATATTTATATAAATAATGTAAAGATTTAATTATTAGAAGATGCGTGCCTTATGAAGAAACTCAACAGATAATTGAAAGATGTCATGATTCTGAAATTGAAGGACATTTTGGGATAAATAGAACTGCATATAAAATTTTGCAAGCTGGATTTTATTGGCCTACTATTTTTAGAGAAGTTAATGAATATATTAAAACATGAAATATATGTCAATGAGTAGGAAATATTTCTAGAAGAGACGAAATGCCTCTAAATTACTTATTAGAAGTTGAAATTTTTGATGTGTGGGGATTAGACCTTATGGGACCATTTATGCCTTCATTTGGAAATTTCTATATATTACTTGTTGTTGATTATATGTCTAAGTGGATTGAAGCTATTGCTGTGCCTAGATGTAACGCTCGGAGTGTTTCTAAATTTTCAATTAAAAATATTTTTACAAGATATGGAATGTCGAGAGTAATCATTACTGATGGAGGATCTCATTTCAAGAATAAGAGAATCAAAAAATTAATCATAAATATGATATAATGCATAGAGTTCTATTGCTTATCATCCTCAAAGTAGTGGTCTAGCAGAACTATCGAATTGTGAAATTAAACACATTTTAGAAAAAGCTGTAAATCCATATAAATTGGATTGGTCTACTATACTGGATACTGCATTATGGGCATATAGAACTGCTTATAAAACTTATATGGAATGCCCCCATATAAATTGATTTTTGGAGAAAACATGCAATTTACAAGTAGAATTGGAACATAAAGCATTTTGGGCTATTAAAAAATTTAATTTTAATTCAAAGGATGTTGGTGAGAAAAGGTTTTTGCAAATCAATGAACTTGAGGAGATTAGAAATGAAGCATATGATAATGCAAAAATATATAAAGAGAAAGTAAAAATATGACATGATCGGAAGATTGTTAAGAAGAAATTTAAACCTGGATAAAAAGTTCTACTATATAATACAAGATGAGATTATTTCCAAGAAAATTAAAATCCAGATGGTTAGGACCATTTAAAGTGATTAAAGTCTATCATTATGGAACTGTTATTATTAAAGATCCTAACACTGGAAAGATATTTAAAGTTAATTGACATCGTTTGAAACATTATTATGAAGGGCACATACCTCATTTCTAAGCTTCGTAGCTTTTGATGGTGAAAAATATTTAGCAAGGAATTTTTGTGCTAAATCGCCCCAAGTTCTCATAGATCTAAGTGCTAACGAATTCAACCACATCTTAGCTTTATCCCTCAGTGAGAAAAGAAATAACCTAAATCTTATGACATCATCTGAAACACCATCATATTTAAATGTAGCACTCAATTCTAGAAAATTAGTAAGATGTAAATTTGGATCTTTCGTTGGTGATCCCCCAAACTGATTATTTGAAATCATTTGGATAATAACAGGTTTAAGCTCAAATGAATTAGCCACTACAGTAGGTTTTTGAATACTACAATGAAGTT
>JXCR01146640.1:193040-210623 GCA_002079205.1 Phalaenopsis hybrid cultivar
ATTTTCTTACTCATTTCTACAATCAAATTTTACTTCCCTAATATAACTTCATATACATAATCAATTTTTCTTTTAAAATTCAAATTCATTTGTAGCTCATTTGAGAACAAACAAAATTTAAGTTTTGAAAATGTTTTTCATCCCTCCCCCAAACTTATTTTTTTTTAACAGATTAAACAGTTTATCATCAGATAATTATATATGCAGGAATGAAAATTGAAATAGCATCCTAACAGGAATTTTTACATTCTAATTATACAAGTATAAAACTAAAGACATGAGTAAAATTAATTTTGATCAAATTTTCTAACATTTTATTTTAGTTTAACATGCAGAGATTCAATAGACTTCTTAAACAATGGGTATAAAAGCAAACAACACACTAACATGATAAACAGAAAAACAAGTAGCAGTTTCTGAATTTTAAAATTAAGATCTAAGCTAGCAAGATTTTTAACTTAGAAAAAAAAGACATGGGATTAAGTTAAGTTTGAAACAAACCAATCCACAATACTAAAAATAAAAACAATTACTACCCTAAACTTTTAAAAATAAAATACTATCTAACAAAACAATCATAACAACAATAGAACATAAAAATTCAAAACACAGCATAAAACATAGTCCACAACATCACATAACTACATCTGTAGCAGTACTACATCACAGAGTCCATAACAAAACACAAACATAACAATACATCAAAACAAATCAAGTCCAACACATCATCTCTCATCTCTACTCCTCTCCCCTCTCAGAATTGTCACTATGCCATTTTTCTTTAGGCTCATTGTCAGGATAATGAGAATATTGAGGAAATACTACTTCTGGGTCACCTCTAATCAGGCCCTCTAGAGCTGGGTATAATTTCTTCTCAAAGTCACTCTTTCTCCTATTATACCTATTTGTCTGCTCAACAAAATGTTCTAGATTTTGAACTTTATCAGCGACAAAGTGGATATGAGTCATCATCTTCTGTAATAACTGCTCTTGAGTCTCAATTGACTCATCACGAGACGTAGAAGCATGTGAAGCAGATGGTCTTGATGAATATACAGCAGAGATAGATGCAACAGACGTCTCTAATCCATAGCTCCTGAAAAATCCTCCTCTCCAGCCAAAAATTGAATGCTCTGAATAAGACTTCACATTCACTTTCGTAATGGGCTTCAGAGGCAACAAAACTTCCTCCCAACTATCATAATTTACTCCATCCTGCTTGCATAATGAAAATATCAAGGAAGCAAATCCCATACCTGCAGTAGTAGCAGCAACAACTGAACTGATGATAGTGTGATAGATCAAAGCCCCTATGTTGATGGGCTTTCCCTCCTGAATACAATAATTCAACGTCACTCTCTCTCTGGTCACTTCACTGAGATGATTTGTAGGAAGCAGACGAGCAGATATAAAATAATGCCAAGCCTTTGATGGTGCACACAGCTTTAACGCTAGAAAATTTACTCTCCTCTCATTTGTAATCTTCCAAAGTCCTCTTCCAATAGTCAAATAAGATATGATCTCGTCCAATTCCGCTTCCGTAGGACTATAGTTTGCATAAATAAACAAATTTTCTGGTGGTAAATGGTAAAACAAGTTAATTACTTCTAGAGTAAAAGGTACCAACTTCCGTCGAACCATAACTCGATCGTCCCTAGCCTCTGGGAGATTTGCATAAAACACCCTTACAACAGAAATTACAGCGACAGCAGAGAAACGACAGAACTGTTCCCACTATTGGCAGACTATCAGGTCTTCCACTTCTCCTCCTAGACTCTTAAAACATCTCTCCTGAATCAATTTTCGTGACTGTAGAGCGTACAATATCGATCCTGAGCTTTTGAACTGACAAATTTGCTCGAATAAAATGGGCCTTTCCTTTGCTCCTTTTCATTCTTGGTGCCATTCTACAAATTTGATAAATTCAAAAAATAACTTTAAAAATCAAATTTAAATCACTAATCTAAACTTTCAAAAGCACTAGCTAAACTTCCCAAGACTTTTTACCATGAATAGTAAATTTTCAAAATCTTCCAAATGTGCTTAAAATATATGATGAAAATCTAATTTTTTTTCATAGAAGTAAAGCTCTTACCTCAAGAAACTTGGATCTAGCAAATCGCACATGATTCCACCAAGAAATCTCCAAATTTCACTTGCCCTAGCTCTCAAAATCGCAAACTTGAGTTCAGGAAGATGATAGGAGGCGTTAAAAATGGCATTTTCGGACCAAAAATTCACTTTTAACCATTCACAAACCTATCTTTGTGAACCAGTGCTTAAGCTTGGGTAAGTGGCTCTTAGGTGCGTGCCTCTCAGGTTGGCTCGAGCTTAAAAGCGAGATATGACGCTTAATCACCAGTGCAAAGTTTTTAAAATTTTGAATTATAAATAAAATGCACTATTAGCCTATGTAAACCACCCCTAAATGGTCTCATATCACTTAAATGACTATTTTTACTTCCTATAACTCCATTCTCTCTCAAAATTGTCCATAATAATTAATTCAATTTGAGGCTAAAAATAACACAAATTTTCACAAAAATAAACTTATATAATTCACAAACAAGTGCAAACACATTTAACACTTAGTTCTCTCTCCAAATAGTCTTAGATAGGAAAATTTTCCTAAGTACAAAACACTTAACACACATTTACAATTAAACACATAAGTGACACAAACACTAAACCCAAGACATAAACAACTAACACATTAAAACATTACTCCAAATACGCAATTCCCAACACTTAACTTAATGCTACTCTTCATTAGAAGCAACAAATTCTTGTATCTCAATAGTCTCTCCAGAAATATAGAGTTGATAAAATGAACGGTGGTGACGAGCTCTAATACTATCATCTTCGATCCACTTTTGCTTAAGGAACACCGCCTTATCCACTTCCTCTACATAATTAGTATGGCTGAATTGCATCTTAAGTTGCCACCCAATATGTTCTAGATGAATATGTAATTCAAGCACCTTAGTCTCTAATACAGATATAGTATTCTTCATCTGATTGATCTTCTCTGATATCCCTTCAATACTAACGACTAAGAAATCATTATACATCTCCTGTGCACTTTGACTAATGAACTTCTTCCTCATGGCTTCTTCCTTCTTCTTCAAATCCATCTCCAATGATAACATTTTCTCAAAATCTCTCTCTTTCTTAGACTTTTAGGGCTAAAAATAATCCGGGGTGAAATTCCTTCACAAACCCCTTCTATTTATAGGCCTAATTCCCCCTCATAACTTCTAGAAACGACTAGAAACTGCCAAGATACGTTTACTCTAACTAAATTACATTTACACCTTCTAGAAATTGAAATTTGCACATGTGATTAAATTGCCGCGCTTAAGCACTAGTGCACATTTTTGCACCAGTCAACTTAAAGTTCAAGTTCTCATTCTAACATGTCTAGGTCACTAAATAAAGTCTAAAAATCAATACTAGCGCATAATAAACTAAAAAAATACTACCCCAAATTTCTTAATCAGACTCAAAACAACAATTAAAGCAAAAACACACTGATAAATATGGGTTGCCTCCCACAAAGCTCTGGGTTTTATGTCATCAGCTTGACGTAACCAACGCTCATTCTGGTTGACCCAAGATCATTCCATCATTATATTTATGCTGATCCCCTATATAATAAGGTTTCAGTCTATGTCCATTGACTTTAAAAATTTTCTCAAAATTAGGATTTTTAATATCCACAGCTCCATAAGGATAAACTTTTATCACAACAAATGGGTCCATCCACCTGGACTTAAGTTTGCCTGGAAATAATCTTAACCTTGCATTATATAATAAAACTTGTTGCCCTTGCTGAAAAATTTTTAGTAAGAATCTTTTGATCATGCCATATTTTTATCTTTTCTTTATAAATCTTAACACTCTCATAAGATTCATTCCTTACCTCTTTAAGCTCATTTAATTATAACAATCTTTTCTTGCCAACATCTTTTAAATTATAATTTAACTCTTTAATAGCCTAGTGTGCTTTATGCTTAAGTTAAATTGGTAATGACAAGCTTTCCTAAATATTAGCCTATATGGGGACATTCCTATAGAAGTTCTATAAGTAGTCCTATAAGCCCACAAAGCTTAGTCAAGTTTGACTGACCAATCCATTTTCGTTGGATTCACAGATTTTTTCATAATTATTTTAATTTCCCGATTGGATAATTCAGCCAAACCACTAGTCTGAGGATGATAAGTAGTAACAATCCAATGATTTATATGATATTTCTTTAATAACTTCTCCATAATGACATTTTTGAAATGACTTCTTCCATCAGTAATGATAACTCTCGGCATCCCAAATCTACAAAATATGTTTGTTTTCAAAAATTTGCAGCACTTTGAGCATCACATTGAGGTAAAGCAACGACTTCTATCCATTTGGATACATAATCCACTACTAACAAAATATATAAATTTCTGAAAGATGGTATAAATGGTCCCATGAAATCTAATCTCCAACATCAAATATTTCAACTTCTAGCATATAATTGAGGGGCATCTCATTTCTTCTAGAAATCAAATATCATAATATTTCAAATTCTAGCATATAATTGAGGGACATCTCATTTCTTCTAGAAATATTGTCTACTCTTTGACATCTATCATAAGTTTTGATATAAGTATTAACATCTCTAAAAATTGTTGGCCAATAAAATCCAGATTGTAGAATTTTGTATGTTATTTTATCAACACCAAAATATCCCCCAAAATCAGAATTATGATATTTTTGGATAATTTCATAAGTTTATTCTGATGGTACACATTTTCGAATGATCAGATCCTTTCCTTGTTTATAAAAATATGGGTCATCCCAAAAATAAGTCCTAGCTTTAGAAATAAATTTCCTCATTTGTTGGTATGTCATTTCATAGGGTTTAAGATCACTAACAATATAGTTCACAATTTCAGCATACCACGGAACACGCCACTCATTTACAGTGTACAATTTTTCATCTAGAAAATGTTCATTAATTTCTTTTCAAAACAAAATAGTTTTTTCTAATTTATGTCTGGAGAAATGATCAGCAATTAGATTTTTAGTTCCCTTCTGATCTACTATTTCAAAATTAAATTCTTGTAAAAGAAGAATCCATCTTATTAGTCTTAGTTTAGTATCCTTCATTTTCATTAAGTACTTAATAGCAAAATGATCTGTATGCACTATACAATGAGTTCCAATTAAATATGATATACATTTATCAAAGACATATACTATTGCTAATAACTCTTTCTCAGTTTTTGTGTAATTAATTTGAGTTTCATTAAGAGTTTTACTAGCATAGTAAATAACTTTAAAAATTTTATCATATCTTTATCCTAAAACAGCTTCAATAGCATAATCACTTACATCACACATAAGTTCAAAAGGTTTTTCCCAATTTGGTGAAACTATAATTGGTGAAGTGATTAATTTTTCTCTTAAAAATTTAAAAGCTTTTAGGCATTCCTCATTAAAATTGAAAATTGCATATTTCTCTAGCAAATGGCATAAAGGCTTAGCAATCTTAAAAAAGTCCTTAATATATCGCCTGTAGAATCTAGCATGTCCTAAAAAACTCCTAATTTCCCTTACATTTGTTGGATAAGGTAAATTAGTCACTTGAATTTTTGCAGGATCTACTTCTATATCATTTTCTGATATTTGATGACCTAATACAATTCCTCCTGCTACAATAAATTGACATTTTTCCTAGTTAAGAACTAAATTTGTTTCTTTACAGTGCTTAAGAACTTTAGATAAATGTTCTAAACACGATTCAAATGAAGTTCCAAACATTGAAAAGTCATTCATAAAGACTTCAATCCCTTTTTCAATTAAATCACAAAAATTGCTATCATACATCCTTAAAATGTAGCAGGGGCGTTACATAAACCAAAGGACATTCTTATAAAAGCAAAAGTACCATAAGGACTGGTAAATTTTGTTTTCTCTTGATCCTTAGGAGATATTTGAATTTGGTGATAATTGGTATATCCATCCAGAAAATAAAAGTATTTCTGCCCAGCTAGTCTATCCAGCATTTGAAATAGAAAGGGTAGTCTAAATTGATCTTTCCTATGGCAAGATTTAATTTTTTATAATCAATGCATATTCTCTACCCTGTAACTTGTCTAGTAGGTATTAACTCATTATGCTCATTCACATTTTCAGTTACTCATCCTTTCTTAGGAACATAGTGAATTGGACTAACCAATGCACTATTTGAAATAGGGTAGATAATTCCAACATCTAACCACTTTAAAATTTCTTTCTTAACAGACTCTTTCATAGTTGAATTAATCTCTTTTGTGGATCTGCCCTAGGTTTGCAGTTTTCTTCTAGATTAATTCTATGCATACAAATTAAAGGACTGATTCCTTTAATATCAGCAATTGTCCATCCGAAGGCTTTCTTAAAATTTTTCAGAGTTAGCTTTTCTTCTTCTTCCTTTGTTAACTTTGAGGAAATTATAATAGGTAGAGTAGAGGAATCTCCTAAAAAAACATATTTTAACTGTACAAGAAGTAATTTCAACTCAAGTTCTGGAAGTTTTTTAATAGATGGACAAAATGATTTATCTTTATCTATCGTGTCCAAAATTTCAAAACTTTCTTGAACATAACTTGAAATAAAAAGGTTTACACATTGATCTAATTGATCTTTTTGCTCGTGTTCCAAATTTTTTTCTTCACATTTTTCTTCATAAGTAGTCTTTAAATGATATTCACTCAGATATCTTATAACATCCATTCTATAACATTCATCATCTTTACCTTATGCAGGATATTTCATTGATTTTAAAATGTTAAAAGTAACAGATCATTGACGCGCATTGTTAATTCCCCATTCTGCACATCTATCATTATTCTTCCTCTGGCTAGTGTCAACACTATTTTGGTTGGAGTTGCCTATAAGAAGCTGTCGGCCATCGGAATCAAAATCCCGTTGCCCGCTTAAGAAGGACATTTAAGTTTAGAAAAGTATGAAATCAAACTGACCCCATATTTTCATAGTTTAACTGAAAGAGCACTATATCTTAAACCCTATATATATCCCAAAGGATAAACACAAGACTTGAAGATGAGGCTCTATCAAATAAACTAAGAAAGGTATGATGTTTGTTTAGTCAGCGGAACCGTTTTATTTGCCAACAATTTCCCCTATTTAATATGAAGAATTAATTAGGGTTTATATTAAGCTGGGTTCGAGAAAAGCTTCTTATAAGGGTAAGCCTCTATAGTTAATTACATCTTAAACTACCAAAGTAATCTAAGAAAACTCTCGATAAAAATTAAGAAATATTATCTTTAAGGAATTTAAAGGAAAGGAATTTTTAATGAAATCGTACAAAGAGGTGTGAAAGGAGAATGGTTTAAATTTAGAATATTTTGTTTTTGGAATCCAAAGGAGGAAGATCTTGGGGATGTAATAGATTCAGAGGAAAAAGCCTCAGCGACTTCCCAATCTATCCTATTGTTTGGCTTCAATTTAGATAAAAAATCATTTAAGTGTTTCATCATGCAAATTTTATTAATTTAGGGCTTACATTTGTGTGAAGCAATCACACAAATAGCCTTGAAGATGTGATGTTTTTAGGTCGCGTCAAACGATAACCTCGGAATCTTAAAATGAGTTAGAGCTTATATTGTACAATAGAGTTATACAAATACTTAAAGATGAGATGAGGATTTATGTTGAACCAGGCAAACAACCTTGAAGTTCTATGGCTTTGTTGTTTAATTCTAAGGAAAGAAGTTGGTTTAGCTGGTGAAGTCATGTTTTGCTGTTGGAGATGGTCGTGCTACCCTCCAAGCTCCTTGCCGTGATGAGTTTGAGTTTTTTAGGGTGTTAAGTTATGATGTCAAATCAGGTGGTCCTATGATTGAAGTTCTTTATATTTTTATGGGGGGGGTGATAAAGTTGATTACAGTGACACCGGTTAGGATCCCACGGTTCCTTCATTTCAACACCATTATTTTCTATTGGATTCACTTAGTCCAAATGAATTTACTAAACTCAACTTAATGAGTTCGACCTTGGGAAGCCTCGTTAGCAACCGTAGGTTACCTCCTCCGAGGGGTTCCCGATCTTCCAATAAGGACATTTTAATTTAGCGGAAAACCTCGTTAGCAACCGTAGGTTACCTCCTCCGAGGGTTCCCGATCTTCCAATAGAGAGGGAAGCCTCGTTAGCAATCATAGGTTACCTCCTCCGAGGAATTCCCGATCATCCTATAGAGATAGAAGCCTCGTTAGCAACCGTAGGTTACCTCCTCCTAGGGGTTCCCGATCTTCCAATGGAGACATTTTGAAGCCTCGTTAGCACCATAGGTTACCTCCTCCGAGAAATTCCCGATCATCCGATAAAGACGTCTTAATTTAGTTGTAGTTGTTGTTTTGTGTGATGTTTGTGATTGAATTTTGAGTTGTTTTATATTTTGAATGCTGTGGCGGTGAATTTTATCTTGGTTGATTTTAAATTTAGTTTTGGTTTTGGTTTTGTGGCTATCCTGATAGTTTTAGTTTTCATGCAAGGTGACATTGTTGTTTAGCATGCAGGTTTGTATTAACATTAAAAGTACAATATGAAAGTACAAGAAAGACGACGTTATAAACTTTAAAAGCGTACATGGTGAGTCTTCTCGTTCCACCACCTGAAACTCAAAATGCATGTCAGGGCATTTTATATGAAACAGGAAAGTAATTTTTTGGTAGGTCCCTATTAGTTTGATTAAATATGATTTTGTTAATCAAAGCACATTAAGTTTAGTAGACCTCTGAGGTATCAAACAAGTTAGGAGAAAAACGTAGGTCCATGCTTCCCTCTCACTACCTGGTAAAAGGTCTCAAACTCATTTAAACTTATTGTGTTGCTTAATAATTCACCCTATGAACACCCTAATGCTCAATGAACATTGATTTCCTAATTATCCCTATGCGTAGGGTAATATTAATTTGTAGTTTAATTTTGAAGATTATGTGAATGAAGACCCTTATAGGGGGCAAGCTAGTGTTGTTGGAACACTTAGCCAAACTTTGGTCCTAATTGGGCTTGTAGTGTTTTAAAAGGTATTAAATTTTAGCTATGTTTGCTTTTCTAATCCTCATTTAATCAATCTTGATTTAACTTAGATTACTACTAAGCCCTTAAGACCTAGTAGAGTGTCTTAATTAATTTTGAAAAGGTTAAATTTTGTGTGATCATGGTTAATCATTTGAATTTTATTTGAACCTCAAATAGGGGTACTAAATTCATTAATTATTTACTTCAAAATTCATACCCCTAAGTCCTAGGTTTTTTTTAATTTTGATAAACTTCACAATTTTAATAATTTAGAAATTTATTAAATTATCCTTTTAATTAAGATAGTGAGGTTAGTTTATACCAATTAATCCCCTTTTAATTTCAGTCTTCCAAACAAGTTAATTAAGATCAGAGGTTGCCCAGTTCCCTCCCTGAATTAAGCCTAAATGTTAATTAAGGTTAAATACCTAAAATTACACTTTTGCCCCTGAGGCTGTAACACTTCATAATTTGTCAAATTCAAATCAAATGACTTTGAAATTTTTATTCTACCTCATTCATGGGTAAATTAAGACACCAGAGGAGAAAACATAATTTTTCAAAATTTAATTTAATTTATATAATTATTTTCATGCAAAAAATAGGATTTTTCAAAGAGAATTTGCTAACTTGACCAAGGTGAAGCCTAATCACTTGAAATTTTTATTGGAGCTAGACTCAGACCAAAAACCCATCTGGAAAAAATTTCATGATTTTTGTGTTTTATTTGAATTATTATAATTATTTTAAATTTTGGGTATTTATTAAATATAACATATTTTAAATAGGGAAAATTAAGTTTTACATTTTTGAAAAATTTTCATGAGGTCAATAAACCCAAAGAAGTAAATTTTATATTTTTATGATTTTTCTTTGATTTATTGGAATTATTTTAGTGGAAATCCATTTTTTAGCCTTTAAAATTATTTTAATATTCAAAATACAATATATTTATTTAAAAAATCAGGAAAAATATTCCAATTATTTTTAAGTGCTTCAAAAATAAATTAGAACATTTTTTATGAATTTTATTATTTTTTGTGATTGTTATGAATTTTTAATTACTTAAATATTTAAAATATGCTAAAAATGAAGTTTTTATTTTAAATACCATTTTATTTTTATAAAATTTCCCTGGAACTCCAAAAATAAGTTTTCATAATTTTTTGAGTTATATTTTGATCATTAAAAATCATTTTAGAGCCAAAAAGGATATTCAACCTAAAAAATCAATTTAGGCCATCAAATGAACTCAAAATGCCTTAAAATTTTTATGGGGAGTTGTGTGAAACTTAGAAAATAGTGGAGATAAATCAAGTCATTTTGATGTTAAATTTTCCAAATTTAATTATCTTAGTGATTTAGGGTTTATGAAGATTATGTGCATTTTAAATGACTTAACTCATGAAAAATTTTCCTAAGGGTTCTCTGGTCATAGTAAACCTTCCAAAATTTTCTTAGATTTTTCCTAAGAAACATGTTAATTATTATGATTAATTTAAGCACACAATATGAATAAGCTTGAAAAATATGGATCTCTATCTAGAGGTCTCCTTTGGTTTTGGAAAAATTAGGGAAGGTTCCCCTTGATAGAGGCTATAACATGGCAAAAACTCAAGCCATGGTGAAATTCTTACATGCATGAGGAATCAAAAGACTCAAGACAGTGTTTAATTAATTACAAATAAAACATGCATCAAATGGACTTCAAATTATTTCCATATTTTTCTTCTCTGTTCACTGAGCAAGAGGGTATTTTTATTTTATTTTTGTGATTTTTCTACACCAAGATATAGATTTTTGAAGTTAAGGGTCATTTTTTGAATTTTTTTTAATTCCCTATTTATCTATTTAAATAAAGCTAGGGGTATTCTCTAAATTATTTAAATCCCTATTTATCTATTTAAACGTGCGGCGCTGACTGGATCCTAGGCAGCTCCGAAGCTCCATGCGGCACACTCCCATTTGATGTTGTCATCCACACATCTCGCAGTTCATGTAAAGAAGCACTATCCGGCTTCATCTTGACCGTTCATTCGATACACGCTCGATCGAAAGACGTTCCGTCATCGTCCCCAATGGCCTAGCCCAAGAACCGTCCATCTTCCAAGCTTGATATCTCCCTCATTTCTCAACCAAATTAAATGAATTTTTTTTAAAATGTTCATCTAGACCAGAGGAACACATCTTTACGGTTAAGATGCCATGAAATCAAACCCAAATAAATGGAGAATCAAAAGAGGCTCGGGATGAGGAGGAGTTCAATACATTTGCTCTGGGAAGGGAAGCTTCAATCAGAGATGCTTGACACANTTTTTTTTTAAATGTTCGTCTAGACTAGAGGAACATATCTATATGGTTAAGATACCATGAAATCAAACCCAAGCAAATGGAGAATCAAAAGAGGCTTGAGATGAGGACGAGTTCAATACCTTTGCTCTGAGAAGGGAAGCTTCAATCAGAGATGTTTGGCACGTTTGTTGGAGTCCAAGGAGGCTAGGGATTGAGCCTCTGGTTGTGGTGAAATGCTTAGACCCAAATTCGACCAAGACCAATTTCAGGCGTTGATCAAAGTCTATACTAGGGGCTCTTTGGAAGGGGGATTTGATGGGGCTTTGGCTTCTTTCAGTGTTTTGAAGGTGTGGGTAAGTTTAATTTTAGTTTGGTGGACTGTGGAGGTGTATTGAGCTCTGTCCTAGTTTGAGACAGAAGTTTGAGCTCAAAATTGAGCTTCCACAGTGGGAATCAGTGGGGGAAGATGGTTGGATTGCACTAAGCAGGTCTCAAAGAAGCTCTGTGAGTGATTTGGGAGGCTCTCTCTAAGAAAATTTCAGCACTCCCTCCATGGTCGTGGAGGTGAGCTTTTATAAAAATGGCTAAGGGGTGGCTGTCATGGCCCATTAAGGGGTGCAATGTGGTGTTTAGGTGGAGGGCAGAGAGGCTCCAACATCTCATTTGGGTGAGGTGGCCTCTAGGTTATATTTAGGTGAAACTCAAGGGGATGTGGCCCTCGGTTTTTGCTTTTTCGGCCACTAGGCCGGCTGACCATGGCAGGGGGAGGTGGCTAGGAGCTTAGGGAACCTAGGGGAATCTGTCACAGCAATTTAATGGGCTGAGGTTTAGTTTTGGCAAAAATATCTTAAGCCTAAGAAAATATGGAAATCAAATCCCTTAATTTAGGGGACCATTGGTACATGGCTCACTTAGCTTGGGTTAGGTGAGTTTTGGGCCAGTCTTAGGGTCCAACTAATGGCTGTGGAATCATTAATTTTGTGACTTTGAGGTGGTTAGGCCACATTTATTGCTTAGGTCCAAGTGGGTGCAAATGACCAAAAATTGGGTTTGGGCTTGGTTAGCCATGTCAATTGGTCAAAATAAATCTTTCATTTGGTGTAAGTGACTGTAAGGAATAATTTTGGTGAAGGATGAAAAGGGTTTTGAGTTCAATTGGAGGGTCAATTTGAAGGATTTTGGAGATTTGGTCAATTTGGGCATGTTGGGCTAGAGTTGGGTCTAGATTGGGCTAACCTTGAGATAAGTCCAAATTTATTGTTGAGAATGGTCAATAGGAACTCCATGAAGAGTTTTCAATATGAATTGGGTGCTAATTTTGGGTTTAAGGCATTCAATTTGGTGAAATTTGGGGACATAGCCAATTTGGGGCAAATTTGGGGATTTTTGGACTTAAGTTGAAATTAAGTAAAATTGAGGTTTCACCAAGGTCAATTTAGGGCTAATTTTGATGTGTATGAATGTTATGAAGAGTTTACAATATCAATTGTAGTCAATTGAGTGGGCTGTGGGTTCAATTCGGTGAGATTATGTCATGTGCCCAAAATTGAGGGTTTGACCTATCAAAATTAGGCTCAAAGCATGTGTCAATTCAACTTGGATTTGGTTTATTTTTGTCACATTGAGTGTGAATTTGAGTTTGGGATTGAAATTTGGGGAGATTAGGATCAAATTGATGGACATTTGAGTTAAATTTGAGGAAATTTGGGCCTTTAAAGGCAATTTGGGGGCTTTGATCAAAGATAGTCAAATTGGCCAAATTGGCTCATGTGGTAGTTGAGAAAAATGAATTGGAAATATTTGGAATAATTTTAGAATTTTTGGGATTTTTTAGAATTTTTGAAATTTTGGGTCTAGGAGGGACATTTTGGTAATTTGGCAATTTTTTGGTGATTTTGGGTAATTAGGGTATTTTCAAAAGGTTTGAAATGATTAATTTTGGGTATTTTAGATAAATTTGGTAATTTTGGTCAAATTTAGGGTTTCAAATGTACTTAGTTAATTTTGGGGAGTTTAGGGGCAAAAGGCCAGGCTGAGTATTTTGGGTAAAATTGGGAAACTAACCACCAAAAGTAAGCCATGGACCAATGGAAACCCCATTTGGGTCCTCTATGTACTGATCTTAGCTAAACCCTAGCCTAGGGCTAGTAGTTTTAGGGGTCCATCTACATGAGTTTCCCAAAGGCTCAAGGGACAAAAGTCAGGAAATTTTGAGTTTAGGCTAGTGAGTGAATGTGAGTGAAGTGAGTGCCTTAGCTCTAGACCAACACCCAAGGTCAACCCTAAGGTCAAATAGTCCTATAGAAACTCTCCTTGAGCTCCCCCATAATGACCCCACCTACGAAGTGCTAGAGGTTAGGACCAATATGTGGAACTTCAAGTTGAGTAAAGAAGAGTTTAAAATTTCTAATTGGTGAGGGTGCCTTTTCAAGTTTTCTAAGAATAGTCAATAGGAAAGTCCTATGGCTAGACCCTAGGCTATTAAAGAGAAAGGCTAGACCTCAGCCAAAAGTGAGGTCAACGGCTAGGAGAGGTCTCCCAAAAATGATAGATATCTCTTTATCTTCCTCCATATCTAGCATAATGAAATCAACGGGAAAGATAAATTGATCCACTTTCACTTGGACATCTTCTATAACTCCTTTAGGATAGGTTATTGAACGATTTGCTAACTGCAGAGTTACAGTAGTAGGGGTTATTTCTCCTAATCCTAATCTTTTAAATATTAATAATGACATAAGATTAATGCTTGCACCTAAATCACATAAAGCTTTCCCATTAAATATGTCTCCTATTGCACATGGAATTGTAAAGCTACCAGGATCTTTAAGCTTTTTCAGGAAGTTTCTTCTGAATTATAGCACTGCACTCCTCACTAAGTGCAACAACCTCATTATCTTCAAACTTCTTTTTTCTGTTGAGAATTTCCTTCATAAACTTTGCTTGACAATTATTTTAAGGCTTCAGCAAATGGAATATTGATTGTAAGCCTCTTAAATATTTTCAAAAAATTTGAAAAATTGCTTATCCAACTTCTTTTGTTGAAGTCTCTGAGGAAATGGAGGTGGTGGTTTTTCTAAATCACATTTTGGCCGAGAAATAGATCTTTCAGAATCTTTTGGAGCGTCCTCTTTTAATTCTTCAATTTCTTCTCTCTCAACTTCAATCTCTTTTTGAACCCTACCTTCCAACTCTCTTCCACTTCTAAGTTGTACGTCTTTAACTTGCTCTTTATTTTGGTCTTTTGGATTTGATTCAGTATTACTAGGAAGTGTTCCTTAGGATCTATTACTTAATGAACTTACGATTTGCCCAGGTTGATTCTCAAATTTCTAATTGTAGCTCCTTGACTTTGTAACTGATTACCCATTTGTAACACCACTTCATCTATAGACAACTTCTTATCCTTAAATTGTGTATTATTGATGATTCCTGGAGGAAAAGTAGATCTATTATTATTATTCCCTTGGTTTTTCTAGTTTCCCTAATGAGTTTACTTGGTTGTTCCCCCATTGCTGATTATTACCACCCGAATTGTTATTCCAGTTAAAGTTAGGATAGTTATTCCAACCTGGGTTATAATAATTAGAATATGGGTTATTCTGTTTATTATTTTTAACATTCAAAGTCTCTAATGATGTTTGAGAATCTACCATTTGGCCTAATGAATTCTCTTCAATCATTGAAGTTAGTTGAGAAGAATTCATTTCAAATTGGTCTAACTTCCTTGAAATTGCAGCAACTTGATTTGCTAACATAGTAAATGCATCAGTTTCATGAATATTGGCTACTTTCTTTGGATTCACCTTCTCAGAAGGCCATTGAAAATTATTGGTAGCCATCTCTTCAATTAAAGCATAATTCATGAATGTTGGCTACTTTCTTAGGATTTACCCTCTCAGAAGGCCATTGAAAATTATTAGGGCCTAACTTCCTTGAAATTGCAGCAACTTGATTTGCTAACATAGTAAATGCATTAGTTTCATGATTTAACTTCCTTAAAATTGCAGCAACTTGATTTGCTAACATAGTAAATGCATCAGATTCATGAAATGGACTACTTTCTTTGGATTCACCCTCTCAGAAGGCCATTGAAAATTATTGGTAGCCATCTCTTCACAAAGCATAAGCGTCATGAAATAGTTTTGACATCAATGAACCACCAGCAATGACATCGATAATAGATCTAAGAGAACCAATTAATCCATTATAAAAGGTTTGAATTATTAACCAATCTGGTATAGCATGGTGTGGACACTTTCTTAAGAGTTCTTTAAATCATTCCCATGCTTCATAAATAGATTCCCCTTCAAACTGATTAAAAGATGTAATATCATTTCTAAGCTTCGCAGTTTTTTTATGGTAGAAAATATTTAGCAAGGAATTTTTATGCTAAATCATCCTAAATTTTGATAGATCTAGGTGCTAATGAATTCAACCACATCTTAGCTTTATCCCTCAGTGAGAATAGAAATAACCTAAGTCTTATGGCATCATCTGAAACACCATCATATTTAAATGTAGCACTCAATTCTAGAAAATTAGTAAGATGTAAATTTGGATCTTTAGTTGGTGATCCCCCAAACTGATTATTTGATACAATTTAGATAATAGCAGGTTTAAGCTCAAATGAATTAGCCACTATAGCAGGTTTGAAGTTCATCTACAGTAGGGTTGACATAATCCCTTAAAGGTCTAAACTCTTGATGAATTTCAACATTTTGATTATTTTGGTTTACAATTTCTGTAGTTCTTTTGGATTTTTCAAGATTTTTAATTTTTTTGGTTTTTCTGATTTTTCTAATAATTCTTTACAATTCAGAATCGTAGGGCACTAGTCCTTCAGAACCTGAACTACGCATACACTAACATAAAATAAAATAAAATAAAATAAAATATACAAAATAAGATACAATATTTAAAGTTTAAATAAAACTTTCTAAAAATAGAAATTTACTTAGTTTTCTTCCCCGACAACGACGCCAAAAACTTGATCCCGACTTAATGCTTATGCACAGTATAACAATAGTTCTGATGGTATTTTTCACTTATAATTCCTTATTTTGCAACAAAACAAAAAACTTGATCCTAAAGAAAAATATGAGTTTAACTTTTTAATTTATATATATTTACATTGGGATACTACGCAAGTATGCGTATTGTTATCAAGTAATATATGATTTTTTTATTAAGACCTCAATATTGAACCCACAGGGAAGATTATGCAATATGCACTTTTGAGAAAGTTTTTTTTTTTTAAAGATAATTACTTAAATTAAAAATGATTTTTGTTGGAATTTAAAACTTAAATATTTTTGGTATTTTTGATATTTTAACAAAATAATAACAACTTAAAAATATAACTAAAGTTTTTGTAGAAGAAAAGTACTTAATATGAAAATATCTTTCTTCTTATCATGAATCAGTCATAAGTATAGGAATTCTGTTGTGGAAGTATGCAAATTAGGTTATGTCAAATAGGAGCAATAATATTCTTTACCCTTACTAGAGATGCTACAAAGAAAATTGGCTAATTTAAAGTTTGAATAGTTCTGAAGACTGGCTAGGTTGGGATGATACTAGCTCTCACTCTAGAGTTCCCTCGATTCCCTCCACCTGAGGGCTAACATTCTCGTATCAAAACTTAAAACAATAAATCAAGTTGGAGGCTTTAACCTATTACTTTAAAGTTCTCTAACTCTACACCCATCAATGAGTATTTTTTTATTTATTTGCACTCAATCGTATGAACTACATTCTCATTCATACAACCTCATGTGATTCTTTTCAATTATTGACTGAGACAATACCAGCCCGGTTCCTACATGTTTTTCGGCTCTATTTTTGGTTGGAGGAGTTTCCAGTAAGAAGCTATCGGTCACCAAAATCAAAATCCTATCACCCGCTTCAGAAGGACGTTTTAATTTACATATATATTTAGTTTAGAAAAATATGAAGACAAACTGACCCCATATTTTTCATAGTTTAAATGAAAGAGCATTGTACCTCAAATCCTGTATCTATCCCGAAGGATAAACACAAGACTTGAGAATGAGGCTCGATCAAATAAACTAAGGACTATATGACATCCGTTTGGTCTATGAAACCTTTGTATTTATCGACAGATTCCCTTATTTAATATAAAGGATTAAATATGGTTTATATTAGGTTGGGTTCAAACATGCTTCCTATAAGGGCAAGCCCCTATAGTTAATTAC
>JXCR01146640.1:211735-233813 GCA_002079205.1 Phalaenopsis hybrid cultivar
TTTAATAAATTTCCAAATTTTAATAATTTAGAAATTTATTAACTTATCTTTTTCAATTAAGAAAGTGAGGTTGGTTTCTACCAATTAACCCCTTGTGTTTCAAACATCCAAATTAAGATCAGAGGTTACCCATTTCCCTCCTTGAATTAAGCCTAAATGTTAATTAAGGCTAAATTTCCAAAATTACACATTTGCCCCTAAGGCTCTAACACTTCATAATTTGTCAAATTCAATTCAAATTACTTTGAAATTTTTATCCTTCCTTGTTTATGGGTCACTTAAGACATCAGAGGAGAAAATGTGATTTTTCAAGATTTAATTTAATTTACATAATTATTTTCATGCAAAAAATAGGATTTTTCCAAGAAAATTCTTAACTTGATCAAGGTAAATCCTAATCCCTTAAAATTTTTACTGGCGATAAACCTAGACCAGAAAAGCCTTTAGACCAAATTTCATGATTTTTTTTGAATTTTATTTGAATTTTAAGAATTATTTTAAGTTATGAGGTGTTTATTAATTATAAAATATTTTAAATAGAGAAAATCAAGTTTTATATTTTTGAAAAATCCTCTTGAGGTCAAAGAACTCAAAGAAGAAGATTTTATATTTTTTTGAATTTTATTTGATTTATTGGAATTATTTTTAGTGAAAACTTGTTTTTACTTTTAAAAATCATTTTTAAGCTTTAAAATTCAATATCTTTATTTAGAAAACCAGCAAAAATATTTCAATTGTAACTAAGTGCTTAAAAAAAAATTAGAACATTTCTATGAATTTTATTATTTTTGTGTTTTTAGGGATTTTTAATTATTTAAATATTTAAAATAGGCTAAAACTCAAGTTTTTATTTTAAATATTATTTTAATTTTAGAAAATACCCCTGATCACAGAGAACTCAAAAAACTAAGTTTTTTAATTTTTCAAGTTATATTTTGATTTTTAAAAATCATTTTTATGCCAAAAATGTTATTTAACTTGAAAAATCAATTTAAGTTATCAAATGAACTTAAAATACTTTGAAATTCTTATGGTGAGTTCTCTGGATCCTAAAAAATAGTGGAGCTAAAAAATTAAGTCATTTTGTTCTTTGTATTTTTTAAAATTAATTATCTTATTGATTTAGGGTTTGTAAAGATTAGGTGTATTTTGAATGACTTGGCTCATGAGAAATTTTCCCAAGGGCTCTCTATTCATAATAAACCATCCAAACTTTTCTTAGATCTTTCTAAGAAACATGCTGATTTCCATGATTATTTTAAACAAATAATACACATAACTTGAAAATGTGATTCTCTGTCTAAGGACCTCTTCTGACTTTGAAAACATTAAAGAATGTTCCAAATCACAAAGGCTACAACATGCCAAAAATTCAAGCTATGGTGATAAGTCTACATGCATGGAGAATCAAAAGATTCAAATCAGTGTTTAATTAATTAAAATTAAAATATGCATCACATGGACTTAAAATTATTTCCACATTATTCTTCTCTATTTATTGAGAAAGAGAGTATTTTTATTTTATTTTTGTAAGTTTTCTACACCAAGTTATGAATTTTTTAAGTTAGGGGTATTTAAATAAATAGGAAAAATCCCTATTTATCTTTTTAAACAACGCTTGCTAACTAGATCCTACGAAGCTCCGAAGGCACGCGTGGTGCGCTCTGGTTGGACACCGCCATCCACGTAGCTGCTGACTCGACCAGCAATTTATGTTCCGAAGTGCTATACGGCTCGATCTCCTTCGCTCATTCGATACACGCTTGATCAAACGACTCCCCTTCATCGTCCCCGATAGAGTGATCCCGTGACCGTTCACACTTAAACCTTAAGATCTCAACCTAGACTCAACCAAATCACTTTAGGTTTGATCATATGGACTCATCTAAGTGAGACGAATGCATCCGTATGGTAATCATGCAATTAAATTAAGCCTAATTAAATGAAGAATCAACATGGGCTCGGGAGGAAGAGAAGTCTTATACCTTTGCTCTGAGAAGTGAAGCTTCAATCAAAGGGTCTCGGCACATTCGTTTTGACCCAAAGAGGCTAAGGATTGAGTCTGGTCTTGGTGTGAGGCCTAGATAGGATTTTGATCACGTTCGAATTTGGGTGTTGGTCTAGTGCTATTGTAGAGGCTATTTCAGAGGGGGATTTTGTGGGGCTTTGGCTTCTTTCTCAGTTGTGAAGGTGTGGACACAAGTAATTGAAGTTTGGTGGACTGTGGAAGTGTATTGATCTTTGTCCTGGTTTTTGGCAGAGGTTTGAGCCCCAAATTGAGCTTCCACAGTGGAATTCAGTGGGGGAAATGGGTTGGATTGCATTGAGGGGATCTCAAAGAAGCTCTGTGATTTGGGGGGCTCTCTCTAAGAAGTTTTTAGCATACGTCCCATGGCCATGGAGGTGAGTTTTTATAAAATTGGCCATGGGGTGGCCCTCAAGGAAAATGTTTGGGTGCATTGTGGTGCTTAGGTGGACGGCAGAGGAGCTCTACAATTTGGTTTGGCTGAGCTGGCCTTTAGGTTTGATTTGGGTGAAGTTCAAAGGGGTGGCTCTCGGTTTTTAGCTTCTCCAGTGACTAGGCCAGTCGGCCATGGCAGGGGGAGGTGGCTACATGCTCAGGGCATCCTGGGGAATCTGTCAAGGTAACTTAATGAAATGAGGTTTAGTTTTGGTAAGGGTATCTTAAGTGTGTGCATTTTTGGGCATAAAATCCCTTAATTTGGAGGACTTTTGGTACATGGCTTAGTTTAGGTGGTTAAATGGGTTTTGGCTCAGTCTTAGGGTCTAACCAATGGCTGAGGTGGAGTTAATTTGATGACTTTGGGGTGGTTAATGCATGGGTTCAATGTGGGTTCAAGTGATCAAATTTTGGGTTTGGGCTAGCTTAACCATGTAAATTGACCCAATTGATTGATCAATATTGTGTAGATGATTGTTATGAAAATTTTTTGTGAAGAGTTGAAGTGATTTTGAGTTCAATTGGTCGGTCAATTTGAGGGATTTTTGAATTTTGGTCAATTTGGGTATGTTGGGCTAGACATGGGTCTAGGTTGGGTTAGCCTTGGGTTAAGTCCAACTTGAAAGCTTCAAATGATCAAGGCAGATGTTGTGAAGATTTTTTATGAAGGAATGGAGTAAAAATTTTGAGGTTAAGGCCCTCAATTTGGTGAAATTTGAGGACATGGCCAATTTGGGGCTTTTGGACTTATGTTGAAATTAAATGAAATTGAGGCCTCACCAAGGCCAATTAAATGTCAAATTTGATGTGTGGGAATGCTATGAAGATTTTTCAACAGAAATTGTGGCCAATTGAGTGGGCTATGAGCTCAATTTGGTGGAACCAAGTCATGGGGCCAAAATTGGGGTCTTGATCTAAATCAAAATTGTGCTTAAAAAATGGGTCAATTGAGCTTTAATTTGGTTTGTTTTAGTCATATTGAAGGTAAATTTAAGTTTAGGATTGAAATTTGGGGAGATTGGGATCAATTTGACTAGACATTTGGAGTAATTTGGGGAAAATATGGGCCTTTAAAGGGCAATTTGGGGGTTTTGATAAAAAATGACCAAATTGGCCAAATTGGGTCATGTGATAGTTGAGAAAAATGAAATTAGAAATATTTTGGGGGTTTTGGATTTTTTTTGGATTTTTTGGAATTTTTGGGTAAGGAGGGGTATTTTGGTAATTTGGCCAATTTTGGTGATTTTGGGTAGTTTGGGTGTTTTCAGGTTGTTTTGAAAATGATTTATGAGTCAAGTTTGGTATTTTTGGTAGATTTAAAAATTTTGGCCAAATTTGGTGTTCAAAGGGTATCTAGGTAATTTGGGGGAATTTAGGGGCAAAAGGCTAGGTTGGGTATCTTGGTAGAGTTGGAGTGCCAACCACCATCAATAAGCCATGGACCAATGGAAACCCCATTTTGGGTCCTCTATGTAGTGTTCTTAGCTAAACCCTAGCCCAGGGCTAGTGAGTTTAGGGAACCATCTACAGGAGTCTCCCAAAAGTATCAAGTGACCAAAGCCTAGAAGTTCTGGGTTTTAGGGTAATGAATGATTGTGAGGACAAGTGATTGCAAGTGAGTACCTTAGCCCTAGACCAAGACCCAGGGTCAACCCTAAGGTCCAGCAGTGTTAAGGGTAACTCATCTTGAGTTCCCTCATAGTGACCTCACCTACTAAGTGCTAGAGGTTATGACTAATATGTGGAACTTCAAGTTGATTAGAGAAGAGTTTGAATATTCTAATGGTGAGGGTTTCTTGTCTAGTTTTTAAGAATAGTCAATAGGAAAGTCCTATGGCTAGAACTTAGGCTACTAAAAAGGAAAAACTAAACCTCAACCAAAAGTGAGGTCAACAATGTTCTCACAAGAAATTTTAACATATGGATCGACCAAATCAAGAAGTAAATAAAGTCCATGGATTTAAATCATCACAACTTCTTCTAACATTAAAGATCAATACTCTCCACAACTTCCATCTAAAACTTAATTACTTATCAATTTAAGAAGAATTATAAAGAAAACTACTTAGAATCCATGGAGAAAACAAAACCACACTTTAGTTTAAAAGAAGAAATCATTGTCAAACAACAAAAAGTCTCATTTAAAACCAAAAGTAGTCTCAAAAAAGAAAGATAAAAACTTAACTCAAGTCCTCCGCCAAACAGTCAAACCAACAACAAGTCTCAATTAAAACCAAAAGTAGTCTCAAAACAGAAACATAAAAACTTATCAACAATAAGTCTCAATTAAAACCAAAAGTAGTCTAAAATAAAAGATAAAACTTATCTCAAATAACGAAGTCACAATTAAAACCAAAAGTAGTTTAAAAAAAAAGATAAAAACTTATCTCAAATCCTCCACCAAACAGAATCTATGGAGAAAACAAAACCACACTTTAGTTTAAAAGAAGAAATCATTGTCAAACCAACACTTGGAGAAAACAAAACCACACTTTAGTTTAAAAGTAGAAATCATTGTCAAACCAACAAGAAGTAAAAACAAAACCACACTTTAGTTTAAAAGTAGAAATCATTGTCAAACCAACAAGAAGTCTCAAAACCAAAAGTAGTCTAAAACAAAAAGATAAAAACTTATCTCAAGTCCTCCACCAAACTCTTGAAGTTCCATTGAACCTCTTCTCTTTTACAATCAAAAACTCTTGAAGTTCCTTTGAAAATCACACTTTAGTTTAAAAGAAGAAATCATTGTCAAACCAAAACAAGTCCATGGAGAAAACAAAACCATACTTTAGTTTAAAAGTAGAAATCATTGTCAAACCAACAAGAAGTCTCGATTAAATCAACAATAAGTCTCAATTAAAACCAAAAGTAGTCTAAAATAAAAGATAAAAACTTATCTCAACAATAACAAGTCTCAATTAAAATCAAAAGTAGTCTAAAACAAAAGATAAAAACTTATCTCAAGTCCTAAGTCTCAATTAAAACCAAAAGTAGTCTAAAACAAAAAGATAAAAACTTATCTCAAGTCCTCTCCCATTTCAATTAAAACCAAAAGTAGTCTAAAACAAAAGATAAAAACTTATCTCAAGTCCTCCACCAATCTTGAATTTCCTTTGAATCTGTTTAAAACAAAAAGATAAAAACTTATCTCAAGTCCTCCACCAAACTCTTGAAGTTCCTTTGAACAAAAAAGATAAAAACTTATCTTAAGTCCTCCACCAAACTCTTGAAGTTCCTTTGAATCTCTTTAAAAAGATAAAAACTTATCTCAAATCCTTCACCAAACTCTTGAAGTTCCTTTAAATTTCTTCTCTTTTACCATCACTCAAAACAAAATAACAAAAAGGATAAAGTAAATAAAAAGTGGTTCCTGAAAATCTCTCGAACTAACTCCCAGAGAAGAACTTTCAAAACATGCCAATATTTTCAGGACTCTTTTCTAAGTCCTCCCAGAGAAGAACTTTCAAAACTTGCCAATATTTTCAGTCTTCACTTCTAAGTCCTCTCTTCTTTCTTTTATAGTTTCCCAAGAGGTATCTTGGGATCTTTTCAAAATGTGTCTTAATTTGATGTATTTTCCCAAGAGACACATCCTTTCATGATAATTTTCGTCCATGGTGGTTACAACCACCTATTAAGACAATGAGTGCCTCAAAAACCTCTTCAAAATTTGTGAAAACTGATTTTACTCATCTAGTAACTGTCATTGGCGCTTAAGCGTGGGGTCTCACCACTTATGTGCGGCCTTCTATATTTAATCGACGCTTAAGCACCGGATCTAGCGCTTAGGCGCCAAAACTCTTTTGCAAAAATTTTCACCCTTTTGCTCCAAATTTGATCCTTTTTCACTTCTTTAAGTATTTTTTCCATTTTTTACTTGTATCTGCAAGAAAAACACAAAAATACCTTCCATTAAAGTGCAATATCTCAAAAATACGTATAAAAATGTGTCTAAAAATACTATATATCTTAGGTGTATCAGGTATCCTTATTAATGGACAAATTTATGGACTTGGGCATCCATCTACCATCTTTTTGATTTGCAGTCAAGCCCAAGTTCCATATGAAAATTGGGAAAAGACTTTATAACTTGGGAGCCCATGAATCCTATAGATGAGAATTATTTTGGAAATAGAAATGAAGTATTAGAAGCCATCATAAATCAATCTTCACATGCTTCAACTCCTTAATACCACCAACAGTTGGAAGTTCGCTTGTTTTGGAAAAGAAATTGAAGAAAATTGGAAGGGAACTTCAGAGTATTATGAATGTAGTAGGAGATCTTAAATACCTTTTCGATCACCTAGATTAGAGAATGAAAGAAAATTTTGATCACACAGGAACTTTTGAAGCAGGATTAGTTCAGATGTTTAAATAAAATGAGTGGATCGAAGAAAATTTGACAGATCAATTCCCGTACCGATTCTTCTACAACTTATATATTCATTACCAATCTATGAGAGATATCAGAGGAGGAGAAAGCACTGAAGAAGAAGCGTACTAATTGAATACTTTAAATTCTCTATCTATTTTAGAACATTATATATATTTAGTGTAATTGTGTGTATTTAATTTGGTTTGGTTTGTTTTTTTTTTGCTTTAGAATTCTGAACTTTGATTGCGTGTATAGTTTTGCGATAATGTTTAGTGTTGTGGCTTGATTTTGACACTGATTTATAATTAGTTTGTTTAATATGTGTGATTGTGTAATTAAAAAATGTGTTTGTAAAAAGTGAACTTTCATATATAAAAGTTAGTTTGTTGTTGTTTGTGAAAATTCGTGTTGGTGAAATGTTTTGTTTTGTGAATTATTGTTAGATAAAAATTTGTGTTTAAAATACTAAAAATTTTGGAGTAAGTCGATAGGAAATTGAAAATTAAAAAAAATCAAAATATGAAATTTCCCGGCCTTCAGTGCCGACGACGCCCTCAACCCGACAACAGATTTTAACCCCTAAAAATTTGCAATTTTTACTGTGGCCACCATTTTTACGCTTAAGTCATCTTCAAACTTGGGTTTGGGCGGCTAGGGCTTGATTGTGGTCGGATTTGAGGTGATTTAGAGGCAAAAAGACTTCAGATTTCATCTTCTCTAGGTAAGAGCTACACTTTAAACCAAAAATTTTTTATTTTCACCAAGGATTTATCTCACATTGCATGGATCCAAAAATATGAAAATTTTTTTGAGAAAGTTTTGAGAAAATCCTTTGGTGATGAACTCTTATATAGTGATTTGAAATTTAAAATGTTTTACATTTTAAGTTTGGAATATTATAATTTATTAGGATTTTTCAAAATTTTCTAGATTTTCTATGGCACCTAGATCGAGCAAAAGGAAAGTAGAATATGACGAGCAGAGATTTGTTAGCTTTAGAGCCAGTGCTCGATTTCATAGCATTTATGAAAATAAGAAAGTAATTCAGAGCCGAGGTTTTAAAAATCCAGGAGGAGAAGTTGAACATTTGATTATTGCCCCGCAATGGGAAAACTTCTGCTATTTTACTGTCGGTGCGATAGCTGGGATTGTAATGGAATTTTATGCCAACCTTCCTGAAGCTTCTGATGATTATGTATTTGTTCGTGGAAAAAGGGTAGAATCTACTTCAAAGAAAATAAATGAGTTTTATTCTGTAGAAGATGTGTATAGATCCAATATCATTCCTTTTCTGTTACAAATTAGGCTTTAGATGAAGTTATTTCTTTTCTGACTAGTGAGAAAGAGGCTTGAAAAATAAAAAAATGGAGTTAAACTTAACTTTCCCCGTACTATTTTAAATGTAGTATCTAAGGCCTGACATTATTTTATTTCTGGAAGAATGATTCCGACGAACCATCATAGTCAGGTGACCAAAGATAGAGCCATACTGAACTACTGTATTCAACAAGTTATGGGCATAAATGTGGGCTATATTATTTATATGAACACTCAATCTATTGCTCTGGGAGAGACTTCTAGTGGATTGACACACCCTACTCTTATTTACACACTTTGTGAGGAGGCAGGAGTTGATTTTAGACCTGATGAGGAGAGGAATGAGCC
The DNA here is from genome assembly GCA_002079205.1 of Phalaenopsis hybrid cultivar. Lineage (NCBI taxonomy): Eukaryota > Viridiplantae > Streptophyta > Magnoliopsida > Asparagales > Orchidaceae > Phalaenopsis > Phalaenopsis hybrid cultivar. The sequence goes on from JXCR01146640.1 coordinate 220,237, forward strand.
TCAGAGACCTATTGGGTATGCAAACATCAAGACATATGAATCTCATGTTGACTGGAGATCTGGCAGTAAGGCTAGAGATATTCCTTCTACTTCTAGGGATATTCCTTCTACCTCTCATGGACCTACTTCTAGTGACCCCAGCAACAGAGAACTTTTGGATCAGATGATGATACAATAGGGAGATGTTTTGAGGATGGGTTATAGGATGCATAATATGGAAGCCAGAAATGCTCACATTGATGATTTGATTTGACAAAAAATTGAGTATGATGTTGCTTATGATGATGCTTTAGTTAGATACCTGAGGGGAGAACATTTAGTTCAGTTCGTTGTTCACCCTGTGTTTACTCCATATCAGCAACAGAAGTTGAATGCAGATGAAGACTAAGATGATATTGACTAGTGATCTTTTTGTTTGTTTGTTTGTTTGCGTTTGTACTGTGTGATTGTATTGTTTGTGTTGTGATGTTGTTTAGACTTTGTTTGTTATGTTATGTGAAACTGTAATGTGGAAGATTGTTTTCATTTTTAGAATTTAATTTAGTTCTGTTGTTATTTTTATCAATTTGTTCTGTTTTGTGGTTTGCTCTTTCTCAGCAAATATTATATGTTTTACGTGCAATTTAATATTCTTAGCCTTGTAGTTTTCATTTTAGCACCTGCAGTATTTTCAAAATTTATGTTCAAAAATCAGATCTCCAACAGGTATAAATTTTTTTTTTAATGTATTTAATGCTTTCTTTTACCCTTCATTTTTAAAGCTCTTCATGTAAAAATCTTTTAAANATAAGTACTAGAGATTAGGACCAATATGTGGAACTTCAAGTTGAGTAAACAAGAGTTTAGAGTTTCTAATGGTGAGGGTGCCTTTTTCTAGTTCTCTAAGATAGTCAATAGGATAGTCCTATGGCTAAACCTTAGGCTACTAAAGAAAAAGACTAGACCTCAACCAAAAAGTGAGGTTAATAAATGGATCCCCAATAGGTGTGGTGTGTTGGGCAAGCACACCGAGCGTATTGGCGTTGACCGACAAGCTCAATAAAACCAATACAAACTCCTAAGTCAAGAGACATAGAAGGAGTGTGGGATTGTGTGTGTTATTTGTTTTCGCTGAGGAATATAGCAGGTAAATATTTGATCAAAGTCAAGAAGAAGGGACTCTCGCTGGGGATTGGAGATTGGATTTTGATTTATGTGATTTCAGGAATTTATGGAGGATGAGAATCAGTATGTAAGTGCTGACCCCAGGGTATTTGAAATTCAGGTATTAATTTCAAAAGAGAGTTAGAAATTTGGTACCGATCATGAAAAAATAGGAATAAAAAATTAGGGGCTGATCAAAGGATAAGGATTGAAGGTTAAGAATCAATCACAAGAGAGAGCGTCAAAAGGAAGGGACCGACTTCAAAAGGGTGAATCAGAAGGTAGTGACTGATTCGAAATGAGAATGAAAGGTAATGGCCAATCTCAAAAGAGTGCGCCTAAAGGTAAGGACCGACTTGAAATGGGTGAATCAGAAGGTAGTGACTGATTTGAAATGAGAATTGACAGGTAATGGTCAATCTCAAAAAAGAGCGTCAGAAGGTAAGGACCTACCTCAAAAGTGTGAATCGGAAGGTAGTGACTGATTCAAAATGAGAATTGACAGGTAATGATCAATCTCAAAAGAGAGCGTCGAAAGGTAAGGACCGACCTCAAAAGGGGTGAATCAAAAGGTAGTGACTGATTCGAAATGAGAATTGATAGGTAAGGGTCAATCTCAAAAGAGAGCGTCAGAAGTAAGGACCGACCTCAAATGGGGTGAATCAGAAGGTAGTGACTGATTTAAAATGAGAATTGACAGGTAAGGGTCAATCTCAAAAAGAGAGCATCGGTAGGTAAGGACCGACCTTGAAGGTAATGAATCAGAAGGTAGGGACCGATTCTAAATGAGAATTGACATGTAAGGGTTAATCTCAAAAGAGAGCGTCAGAAGGTAAGGACCTACCTCAAAGGTAATGAATCAGAAGATAGTAACTGATTTGAAGATGAGAATTGACAAGTAAGGGTCAATCTCAAAAGAGAGCGTTGGAAGGTAAGGACCGACCTCGAAAGGGGTGAATCAGAAGGTAGTGACTGATTCGAAATGAGAATTCTACATATTTTGTAGTGTTTAATTTAAAGACATGTGTTGTATGTAAAGGTTGACATTGTTGAAGAGGATTTGTGAAAGTTTGCGAGTTTTTTTTTTGCGCAGAATGTGAAATTCCACGGGGATGTATAGAGAATTAGTGCGGACAAAGATATTTTCACTGCGCGAGCAAAGAGTAAGAAACTCCAAAATAGAGAGAATCCACTCAATAAATTTGTTTTCTTTTCCTGTTATTTTTATTACATTTAATTTTGAAAAATATGTTTTTCAAAAATAATTTTAGTTGGTTGATTTTTCAAAAGAGAGATTTTTTTTATTTAAATTTATCTAAATTTATATTCTTTTTGTTGTATTTTTTCATTTGAAAATTTTTTCTTTTTAATATTAAATGTTTGTTGTTTTGTTCTTCGTTCATTGTAGTTTTGGACCAACTTGTGGTTCGTGGCTTTCATCCATCGTACAAAAGACAATTGTTAAAAGGACACATTTCTGAAAGAACTTTCATTAATCTGCTCCAACAAAATGTTACAGATCAAGTGTAGGCCAACGCCTCAAAAGGAACAATATGCAAAATGCATCAAAGTACATCCAAAATATCTCATGCTAAGTACACATTATATGCTGGGCATCTCTGATACATATCATATTCTTGTAATGTAGTAAAGTAGAAAGGAATCCTCTGACTGTCTGTTCCTTCTGTGACGAGCTCCTGATCGAGCTGACCTTCTAAGCCACGCTACAAGACAAGAGCTCCCTTCGCATTTTCTTAGAGGTGCAACCCTCTCATAGCTTGTAAGGCAGTAGTTCCTCCAGCTCTAGATCTGGCTGAAATCCATGAGGCATCTTGTTGTCATCCATTCATCGGAAGGTTATGGACACCCTGCAGTGTCGTACTCCTAGAATGCAATGCTTGACAACGTCTGCACTGTTACCTTTAAGAACGATCACTGAGCCAACTAGTAAGGGAAGCTCCACAGAGCCTCTGAACTCACCAGGGATGACGATTTCAATTTCTTTCTCAAATAAGATGTTACTTTTACTCATGAATGAGACCATACAAAAAGGCCTCACGAAGTCATGGTGATCAATGTGTGGAGGAATACAATCACCCTCATTGTAGATGTTGATAATGCAACTATTTGGAATGCAGGTAGCGGGCAGAATACTCCATCTGACCATTCTTTTGATCATCCACTTTATCATTGGCGGTAGTGGATCTACTTGATCATGTTTGGAAATCCCAGGCGGATTTCCCTTTTTGTCATTTGTGAAGTTGTAGCAACATCCACACTGGATAAAAATCCTTCATTTTCCTCACATCCATTTCCTCAGCTCAGAATAGGTCCTTTCCATAAGTAAACCTGCTCGACCTCTGTCCCTTAGGTCAGAAATGCAGTCAAGAATACTTTGTTCGTCAGTCTTTGAGAAGACTCTGGTATACAAGTCTAATCCCTCCAGTATGTTGATGAATTTTCCTTGTACTTCTTTGTAGAATTCAAATTCTCTTTTATTTACTTTGCTCATTTTATAATATTCCACCGTACTGGGAGTCGGCAGTTGTCATGGGTATTCCCTCATCTGAACATCAACGGGAACCCAAGCTGGTGCTGTCTCTACAGAATGTACGATTCTGCATCTGACAGGACGTTTTGCTCTGTACCCCACAAAACATATGACTCTGCATCCATTGGGGCATATGGCTATGCCTCTATCAGGTAATCAGGGGTCTGAGATCCATCATCGACAGATGCACATTCCTCTAATGTGCTGTAGTGTTGTAGATGTAGGACGTTGTAGTCTGAGCACTCCACGAATGCCCTTGTAGCTGACGCTTATGCAGGTATTTTAGCTTTGCTGGTAGAGAAACCCATACACAAAACATCTGAAGCTGTAGTATCTTTGGATTTGTAACAAAATCGGACTCCTCATCCATAGCAGGCTGGTAGGAGGAGGTCTCTTTCATGCCCGAATCATAAATGTGTCCCTCAGGAATAAGAGTGAGCAAGTTGTCTGCCTTTTTTTGGCATCACTTTTTTTCTCATAAGAATTCTCTCTGCTTTCTTCGGCTGGCGTTTCTTCATTGTGTCCTTCGTAGTGGAGCAAACGGTATCCTTTCATTACCAATAGCAACTAGGCCCCTAGTTGGCGTAGCTATCATGGATGGTAAACGGCTTGGCCTCTCCATCGGGTCCTGTTGTACCATCATGTTCTTTCCTTTTAGTGACGCAATGTCTTTGGTGGCCACCCTTAGTAGTGAGGGCAGCCCTTCCTTTTCCCATCGACTGAAGAAATTCATTAAAGGCCCCTCGTATTCCATGCCGACTTAGTTAAATTCTATGTCAAAATCTATAGTGCCACCCTGCGTCGCCATTTCTTCATTTAGTGTGAGATTCCAGCCATCTTTAAAGGCAAATATCAGCCTCTGGCCTGACATTTCTCTGCAGATGATAGGAAAAATGTCAGTGGGTTGAAACTAAGCGTGAATAAGAACAAAACAAAGTATTTATTAAAGAATTTTTTTTATTTATTTTGGGGAAGAGATCATTTATTTATGTGTGAATTTGTTTAATTTAGTAGCATATTAAGTTTGAAAAGAGGAAATTGAAGTGTGTAATTTTAAAAAAAATTATTATGTTGAGGTTAAGTTTGTTACAAAAATTTGGACCCGGTCACAGACGTTTTCCCACATAGATAATCCCAAAACGATCAAAATTTCAAAATTTTCAAAGCAAGCGGCAGTAAGCAACATGAGGTTGTGTAATATGTTTTCAGGTATTATCCGTTGATTGTCAGCGTGGGTCTTTCACCCTGGAAGCCCACTAACTGGTAGGCTCCTCCTGCATAGACCTTTTCAACGACAAATGGTCCCTCCCAAGTTGGCTCGAATTTTCCACCTATTTTGCGACGTGCAAGAATAGGCCTTTTGAGCACGAGGATGAGGTCACAATCTTTAAATTTCCTTCGGCTGACCAATTTGTCATGTGCTTGCACTATCTTTGCCTGATAAAGCTCCAAAAGTTGTTGTGCTTCAAGCCATTTTACTTCAAGATTCTCTAGTTCCTCGAGCCTGAGCATTACACTTTCCTCTGTTGTAAGTTGATTGGCGACTGCGACTCTAAGAGACAGCGTTTGAATTTCTAGTGGCAGTACGGCTTTGGACCCGTACACAAGCATGTAAGGTGTACACTCAGTGGGAGTCCTAAACGTTGTCCAGTAGGCCCACAAAGCTTCTAACAATTTGTTGTGCCAATCTCTTTTATTTTCCTCTAGTGTTTTCTTCAAAATCAGTACCATTATTTTGTTGAAGGCCTCGGCTAGGCCATTTCCCCTGGGATAGTAGACTGTTGAATATCTCCAATCTATCTCATGTTGTATGACAAAGTTATTGATCCTTGTACTTCTGAACGCTGTCCCATTATCGAAGATTACTCTGCATGGTACACCGAAACGGCAGACAATTTGGCTTTTCAAGATTTGGAGAACATGCTGCGTTGTAACCTCTTATAACAGCATTTCCTCTGCTCATTTAGAGAAGTGGTCCGTAGCGGCGAGAATAAACATGTGTCCTTTAGAAGATGGAGTGTCTATCGGACCTATTATGTCCATGCCCCAACACTCAAATGACCACGAAGCAACAGTTGGGTGTAGCACATTCAGAGGTTGGAGCAAGACCATCCCATGCACTTGGCACTGGTAACATTTTATGGCTGTCTCCATGCAGTCGGACATCACTGCTGGCCAATAATATCTGAGTCTTTTAATCTTCATTTTCTTCTTTGGCCCTGACTGGTGAGCGCCACACAATCTGACATGTACTTCTTTGATGATATTTCCAGCCTCAGCTTTTCTTAAGCACCGAAGCCACATCTGGTCGAACGATCTTCTGTAGAGGACATCACCTACTAGAGCATAAGACAGCCATTTTTGTGATGTGATGTGCCTCAGACTTGTCTTCCGGCAACTTTCTAGTATGCAAATATTCTATTAATGTCTTGTGCCAATCTTTGTTGATATCCTCAACTGTAATCGTTGTTTCCTCTTTTCTAAGATTGCATAAATTTTCAAGGTCAATTTAAGACAAAACCTGTCATCCTTGTACTGTGATTTCAATGGAATCCTCAGGGGGACATGCCAATTCTTTAGAGAGTATTGCTAGTGGATCAGCATGGGCATTCTCTCCAAAAGGAATCCAATAGAAAGTTACATAAAGGATTTGCTCCAGTAGCCTCATCGCGTATCGGTGGTATTCTGCTAGTCTTGGTTTCAAAACTTTGTATTGTCCAACGACTTGCTGAATGACGAGTTGAGAGTCACCGTAGATGGCAATATCTATTATGTCCATTGAAATCGCGAACTCCAACCTTGTGATTAAGGCTTCGTATTCTTCTTTGTTGCTGGTGCATGACTCTGTCAGGTGGTATGAGAACCTCAACATACCTTTATCTGACATGATAAAGATCAAACTGACCCTTGCTTTGACCGGTATGAATGTGCCTGATCTTTTGTCTTTTCTGGCTAATGAAGCACAGTCTAAGTACATTTCCCATGGGGAATTCCATTTGTAGTACTTGTTCATCTGGTAGTTCATCGTTGAGAGGGGACTCAGCTGGCAGTGGGTGTGCAGCGAGAAAGTAGGCTAGAATTTGTCCCTTGATAGCTCGGAGAGGAACAAATGTTATATCAATCTGTAATAAGATCATCGACCATCTTGATAGATGTCCAGAGAGTGTTGGTCGGGTCATCAAATATTGCAACGGATTAACTTTCGAGATTAGGGTAATTTTATGAGAGAGCATGTAATGTCTAATCTTTTGGGCGGCAAAAATTAGTGTTAGACAATGTTTCTTAATACGTGGATACCTCATCTCCATCGGTATTAGATGACGACTCAAGTAGTAGAGTGCGTTTTCTTTACCCTCATCGTTGACTTTGGCTAGTAGGGCTTCAAGAGAGTCATTTAAGGTCGCGATATAAAGTATCAATGGTTTCCCTGGGTGAGAGGCTACCAAAAGTAGGAGGTGTCATTAAATATTATTTAACGTCCTCGAAGACCCGCTGGCATTTCTCTTCCCAAATGAATTTGGCATCCTTTTTAATTAATGTCGAGAAGGGCTGACACCTACCGGAGAGATTAGAGATAAAGCATCTCAGGTATGTCAACTTCCTCTGGAAGGAACGTAGTTATTTTAAAGTTTTAAGAGGAGGCATTTCCAAGATAACTTTAATCTTATCCGGATCAATCCCGATGACGGACAATGAATCCTAGAAATTTCTCAGAGGTAACGCCAAAGACGCACTTTAAGGGATTCATTTTAAGGTTATATCATCGTAACCATTCGAACACGATCCTCAAATTGTACAAATGATCTATTTTTTTTACTTTTGATGACCAAATCATCCACGTAGCATTCTACTTGATTGTGAGAGGTTGTCAAAAATTTTCATCATAGCACATTGGTATGTAGCTCCGACAATTTTTAACTCAAATGAAATTACTGTGTAACCAAAAATTCTAATTGGTGTTTTGAAGGCTGTAAGTGCTGCATCCTTGGGATCCATCTTGATTTGGTTGTATCCTGATGATCCATCCATGAAGGAGAAAATTTAGTGTGTAGAAGCGATATCCACCATCATTTCTGGTATTGGTAGCGGAAACTCGTCTTTCAGACATTTTTTATTTAGATCTCTGAAATCGACACAAATGGGTATTTGTCCATTTTTCTTCTTGACCGGAACAATGTTAGCTAACCATGTGGGGTACTGCTCTTCCCGTACAAAATTAGCATCTATTAATTTCTTCACCTCGGCAATGACTTGCTATTCTATTTCAAGGCACCTTTGTCTGGGGGCTTGTTTTACAGGAGTCATATCTTTGTCTACTCCGAGTTTTTGAACTGCTACTTCTGCTGATAGTCCTGACATTTCATCATAACTCAAGGTGAAATAATCTTTGAATTTTGTTAACAGTTTAATCAATTATGAAGATTCTTCATCGTTGAGTAGAGAGCTTATAAATGTAGGCCGGGGTTGTTCTTCAGTCCCGAGGTTAATTTCCTTTAACTTATAGACAGTTGACTTGCTTTCCTCCTCAAATTCTGGCAGAGCATCTTCTATTGGTGGTTCATTAGAGTCATCCTCTATATCGAGGCAATCCTGTCCTGATTCATTAGTAACAACCGTACAAAATTCTGAATCATCGACTGGTCCCACTGTACCAAATCCGAGACCCTCTTTTGAGTTTGGAGTTCAATTTTTAACATTTCATAATTTTTCAAGAAGTTGTAGTTTACTTTTTGGCATTTGTTTTGGCAAATGTCCTTGTTGAATTAACTTTCGTACGTAAGGTGAAAAGTAACCAAAAGGCAATTCCATTAATTCATTAGGATCATCATCCAAATTTACATGATTTTCAAGATTAGTGGAGGTAGAAGCACAGTAAAATTTGTTCAGTTTTGAACTAATACTACGGACTTCCTTGACCTCTAAACTCTCGACCTTTTGAGGGAGAATCAGAGTAAGTGTCATAGTACTCACATAGTGATTTATCCAATCATACATTGTTTTAGATTCACTTTTCTTCGTATCTTCTAAGGATATCTCATACTGAGGTTTCCTCTATTTTTTCATCATTATTTCATCTTCAGAACTGTCTTCATCACCAATGTTGATGGTCGGTCTAGTCCTTTCAACAACTAGATTGATTTTTCCTCATCCACGTCCACAGCCTCAACCTCGGGTGCACAAACCAAAAGAACCTCCGCCAATTTGATGTAGAAAAATGGCAGAAGATTGTTGAAGTGGAGTTGAATGACCTCCTTTTTGTGATTTTTCTGAATCTTTATTTTTGCTTATCAAAATCTCATGCGAGAAGACAATTTTCTTTGGTGGCGCGTAGTAAGCAGCATCTTCATGAATACTTAATGAATTGAAAACGGTTGTAAATCTCCTTTTATGCAGTATTATTATCCTTCTTTACAGTAATTGATGCACTAATGTAGAGATGACAGAACCATGTTGTGTTCATGAATCCACGATCGACCAAGTAGAGCGTTAGAAAAGGTCTCGACGTTGATGATGCGAAATTTAGCGGTTATTGTTAGTTCTCCGACCTTCATAAGTAATGTGATCGATCTAAGGGCTCTTTCTCCTTTTTGGTTGAATCCTCTTAGCATCATTTTACCGATCGTAAGCTCTTGGGCTTCAATGTCTAAAGAGGTCAATGTCCATAGTCTCATTAGGTTGAGAGATGCTCTTAGATCTATCAAAACTCTGGATAATACAAATCTGCCGATGTTGACAGAGATGTAGAGTGGTCGATTGTGGTCGGTGGTACCAAACAAGAAATTTTTATTCGTGAAGGTTACCCCTGATTGTTCTTTCAGTGAGCAAACTACATCTGAGGATGTGCTATCCAACTGAGCTAGATAAATCTCTGGGTCGAGCAAAGCTGTAACTTGAGCTTCTCTCATCTCCTTTGATAGGATCAAAGCATCGTAAATGCTTAGTCGAGCTGGCAACTTCCTAAGATGAGCTAGCACGTTGTAATCTAATTTGTATGACCCTCCAATTTTCTCTTGGTTGTGTGGTTCCTCCATTAACTGAGGTGGAGGTAATTCCTCCCGAGTTACTATTTATTTTCCTTTGTCTGTAGGAGCTAAATATTTTCCCACCTCTTAAGTTTATTTCCGTAATTTCTTATTCTTGAGGTATCATTGTTGAATCTTCTAGTGTTTCTTCTTTGTCGAAAAGATCTATGTTGAGGGCGAGTGGTGTGCCGTGGTGTTTGAGGATTGGCTCCTCGATTCCGGTGCTGTCGTAGCTGTTATCGTTGATGTTTTATTTGGTATTATTAGCGAGTTCATCAGACTCAAGTACGATTTGAGGATCATTTTGGGAATCAAGATCACAGTTAGATTGGTCACAATCAATTATGTCATCACTAGAAACAGTTAAAACGTAGCTGAAATCACAATCAATATATTCATTAGCCCCTGGCGGGGCATAAAAAGTCAGGGGTTCGAGGATTTTTTTCCCCGAATCTGAGACAACCAATCTAGTAGAGGCAGCACCTACCCTACCCCCCGTGCTATCAATCTTCGTGATGGCATTCTTCTTTTTATTTGACTTCGATGACGATGACTCTTGTGGTGAAAGCTTCATCTCGGGCCTGGCGGGCTGAAGACTCTGAGTAGTTGGCTTTGAAGCGTTCTGGATTTGATTTAACACCTTCTTGGATGATTTGCTCCAACCTGCATCCCATCCATCTTTTCCAGCATGTGCGGAAGATTGTTTTGACAAATTTTTTATTTGGTTTAGGACCCTCCAGAGGTTGTTCCAAGTTGTACTCCATCCCTCTTCTCTAGTGTACGGATCAATCAGAGAGATTGGCTCGGCCGAAATCATATTTATGGAACCTTTTTCAGGTTCTTTTAAATACTCTTTTAGGATCGTTATATTTCCTTCTTTGAGATATTTCTCGAGCCAATCCTTAAAGATAAAACACTCTTCTATTTTATATCCCAGTAATCTGTGATATGGGCAATAATTTGGTTGACCCTTCTTATTGACCTCTTCGGGTTTCTTTGGTTCTGGTAGTTTGAACTCAGGCATCTTCATCAAACTTCTGAATATTTAAGAAACAACTTCATCTTTGAAAGAGTACACCATTTTTTGTCATTTTGCCTGATATATTCTTTTATTCTGAGATGATCCTCCCTGAGGTGGTTGCTGGTTAAACTGGCTATTCTATTTCGGAGCCTGTTGTGACAAAGATTGACGAGGAGTTTCTACATATATTGTTATCGGTTGTTTTCCTTTATCAACAGTTGCGACTGTTCTGGATTTATTTTCAAACATTCTGGTTGTCTTTGACTTCTCGTGAGAATCCATGTGTTTGATTTCTTCTTGAAGACTGCTAGCCTTACTGAGTAGCTTCTCGAAGGATTTGATTGTGAGTCCCTTGAGCATGAAAGCTACAAGTGCATGAATGCTTTTGAGTAGGATCTTTATCGCATGATGTTTATGTAGCTGAGGTTCACACTTCATGCTAAGGTTTGTCCACCTCAAAATGTAATCCACCAAAGTCTCGTTGGGCTTTTGTTTCTCCATCATGAGTTCTCCTATGGAAAGATGATGTTGCACCCCTCTGAATCTCTTTATAAATAATTGTTCCAACTCAGTGAATGTTTTAACCAATTCGTTGGGAAAATTGGCATACCAATCAAAAGCAACTCTTTATAGGCTGCTGATGAACTTTTGATAAAGTAAAGTTTCATTATTTCTTGTACTGCCATAACTGGCTCGGAAGTTTGCTAGGTGTTGTCTGGGATTTCTGGTCCCATCAAATATCTTAAAGCTTGGGAATACAAAACCCTTAGGGAAAGGTATGACATCAAACTCTTCCGGGTAAGGTCTACCTTTTAGAATCAATGCATCACCCTTAGATTGGGTTAAGGCATCCCGAATTTGCTCGACCATCTTTTTGAATTATTTTTATGGCATGCCACCCAGTGGAGAATCCTTCTTCAGTTGCTCGTCTCTATTTTCTTAGGCAACCTCTCCTTTTTCATCTGTAATATGTATGATTTTTGGTTGGTTGATTTTCGATGATGCTAGTTGCGGCACTTATGACTGTCCTTAAGTAGCGGCCATAGCGGTCATGGAGGCGGCCATCTCTTCTATCCTCTTCTCCAATAGGCTGACTTGCTCATCCCTTAGGAGGATAGCCCTGTGCAACTTATCTACGGCGTTCTCTTCAGTAGAAGGTTGAGCATCGCGCGCAGATGCAACGACCCTGGTCTCGATAACATGGACATCCATGAAATCTTCTTCTAGGTAGTCATTATAGACAAAATCTTCATCATTGTTGTCGATGGAAACTCCGTGTTCTTGAGCCAACTCGGAAATCTCGACTCTGAGCTTTTCAACTTTTTCTTCGCTCATTGATTCTTTGATTGTTTTAAGATCTGGAGGACCCTGCTGAACCTCCTCTTCTTGCTATTCCATTTCACTGGCAATCGCTGCAACAATGTCAGATATTTTGAACCCTGGCTTCATTCCATAATCTTGCCCTTCCGGTTTACTAGATTGTATCGGTGCATCAACCTTGGGTATCCATACTTTCCTCTTTGATGATGATGTCTCAGGATGACGTGTTCTAGCAGAAAAGTCGGTATGTCAAGGAGAAATATGTTCCCCATGGTGTAGACCAGATACAATATTAGGTAACTGACCAAATTTTTGTAAATCAACAAATACTAGAATTTGATGGCGCTACTAGAAGATTTAATTTCTAGCAACGACATCCAAAGACTTGATCGCGACTTTATAGTCGTGTCTAATTTGATTAAGATGTATAAATATAATATTCAATAATGTTAAAGTTGAATTTGTCAACGAAAGTATACGTATCACTCAAGTAATATAGGGCTCTAATGGAGTCCTAGAAATCGATCCCATAGGGAGTAGTTTAGAATTACGAAGTAAGACCTTAGAAAAGCAATACTTTAATCACAACAACAACGTTCAATTTGCTTATCTGTCACTAATAAGCAATTGAAATAAATAGATAAGTTTAATAAATAATAAATAACTAATGATATAAAGTAGGGTTTAATTGTGATATTCAATATATATGAAGCATCCTTCTCCTTGTCAAGAAATTATAGTGAATGGATAAAATGAATTAGTTCAATTTAGAATCATTCTCCTTGTCAAGAAATTATAGTGAATGGATAAAGTGAATCAGTTCAAATTATATTGCGCCAAATAGGAGCATACCTATTCTTTACCCTTTGGTCCGGGCATAAAAAACATTGACTAATCATTTGGTCCAGGCATAAAGAACATTGACTAATCCTATGCTTGGTTACTGATTCTGCGGCTAAATATTCTTTACCCTTTGGTCCAAGCATAAAGAACATTGACTAATCCTACACCTTGTCAAGAAATTATAGTGAATGGATAAAGTGAATCAGTTCAAATTATATTGTGCCAAATGATATATAAGAAAGCATCCTTCTCTTTGTCAAGAAATTATAGTGAATGGATAAAATGAATTAGTTCAATTTATATTATTGTCAAGAAATTATAGTGAATGGATAAAATGAATTAGTTCAATTTATATTGTGCCAATAGTTTCTCCCTGTCAAGAAATTATAGTGAATGGATAAAGTGAATTGGTTCAAATTATATTGTGCCAAATAGGCACCTATTCTTTACCCTTTGGTCCTGACATAAAGAACATTGACTAATCCTACGCTTGTTTACTGACTATTCTTTACCCTTTGGTCCAGGCATAAAAAACATTGACTAATCCTACACTTGTTTACTGAATCTGCGTTTTACCCTTTGGTCAAGGCATAAAGAACATTGACTAATCCTATGCTTTTTTACTGAATCTGCGGCTAGGCTGGGAGGATACCGGCTCTCACTTCGGAGCTCCCAC
>JXCR01146640.1:253963-309932 GCA_002079205.1 Phalaenopsis hybrid cultivar
ATTTCTTTATCTTCCTCCATATCTAAAATAATGAAATCCACAGGAAATATAAATTTGTCAACTTTTACTAACACATCTTCTATAACTCCCTTAGGATATGTAACTGATCGATCTACTAACTTTAGAGTTATAAAAGTAGGTGAGACTTCTCCTAATCCTAATCTTTTGAAAATTGATAGAGGCATAAGATTAACTAGCTCCCAAATCACATAAATCTCTTCCATAAAATTTTTCACCGATAGCACATGATATAGTGAAACTACGAGGATCTTTTAATTTTTTAGGAAACTTTTTCTGAATAATTGCACTACACTGTTTGCTAAGTGCAACAGTTTCGTTATTAGTGAACTTCCTTTTCTCGTTCAGAATATCTTTCATGAATTTCACATAATTAGACATCTGCTCTAAAGCTTCTACAAAGGGAATGTTTACCGTTAACTTCTTAAGAATTTCTAAAAATTTGGAAAATTGTTTATTCTGTTTGTGTTGCTTCAATATTTGAAGAAACGGTGGTGGAGGTTTCTCAACAGTAATTTTCATTGGTTTAAGTGGATATTCTAAATCTGGGTATTCATGATCCTTTTCTTTCTTTGATCCACAGTAATTTTCATTAGTGTAAATGGATACTATAAATTTAGGTACTTATGATCCTTTTCTTTTTTAGTATCCACTTTATCTTTTTCAGTTTCTATTTATTTTTGCACTCTTGTCTCCAATTATTTTCCACTTCGTAATTGAATCTCTTTAATTTATTGTTTTCCTTGATCTTTAGTATTTGGTTCCATAGTGCTCGGAAAAGTTCCTAATGTTCGGTCACTAAGCGCGGTAGTGATATGCCCTAATTGGTTTTCAATATTCTGAATAGGAGTTCCTTGATGTTGTAATTGATTTCCTTGAATCTGTAATTGATTTCTTTGATTCAGTAATTGTTGACCCATGTTTAGTATCAGCTCGTCCATAGACAACTTCTTCTCCTTAATTTGAGTATTACTGTTAAATCCTGGAGGATAAGAAGGTTTATAGTTANCAAATTTGTCAACGCAAGTATACGTATCACTCCAGTAATATAAGGCTCTAATGGAGTCCTATATATCGATCCCATAGGGAGTAGTTTAGAATTACAGACTAAGACCTTAGAAAAGAAATACTTTAATCACAACAACAACGTTCAATTTGCTTATCTGTCACTAATAGGCAATTGAAATAAATAGATAATTTTAATAACTAATAAATAACTAATGATATAAAGTAGGGTCTAATTGTGATATTCAATATATAAGAAGTATCCTTCTCCTTGTCAAAAAATTATAGTGAATGGATAAAATGAATTAGTTCAATTTATATTGTGCTAAATAGAAGCATAGCTATTCTTTACCCTTTGGTCCAGGCATGAAGAATATTGACTAATCCTATGCTTGTTTATTGAATCTGCGGCTAAGCTGGGACCATACCGACTCTCACTTTGGAGCTCCCACGTTCCCCTCACCTGAGGGCTATCATCTACACTTCAGCACCCAAACAATAGGACCGAATAGGGGATTTTAGTCTGTCACTTTAAAATCTCCAATTCTACGCCCGAGAATAATATTTCCCTATTTATTTGGACCCAACTTCCAAGGGCTTTGACCTCACCGAATCTTGGATGTAATCTTCACTTTAGTTGTAAAACTCAACATATTTTAACAAATCAATTGACCAGATTGNAAGCATAGCTATTCTTTACCCTTTGGTCCAGGCATGAAGAATATTGACTAATCCTATGCTTGTTTATTGAATCTGCGGCTAAGCTGGGACCATACCGGCTCTCACTTCGGAGCTCCCACGTTCCCCTCACCTGAGGGCTATCATCTACACTTCAGCACCCAAACAATAGGACTGAATTTGGGATTTTAGTCTGTCATTCTAAAATCTCCAATTCTACGCCCGAGAATAATATTTCCCTCTTTATTTGCACCCAACTTCCAAGGGCTTTGACCTCTCCGAATCTTGGATGTAATCTTCACTTTAGTTGTAAAAGTCAACATATTTTAACAAATCAATTGACCAGATTGAAAGTAAATTAAGATCAATGTGAAAAAATCATCACAATTTTTTAAATATTTTTATGGCTTCGCCAATTCAAATCACCATTTCACAAATCCCAAGTCAAGGAGAAAGATAGAGAAATCTACTCAGAACTCNAATCATCACAATTTTTTAAATATTTTTATGACTTCGCCAATTCAAATCACCATTTCACAAATCCCAAGTCAAGGAGAAAGATAGAGAAATCTACTCAGAACTCATGAGGAAAACACAACAAAACTCAGAATTCATAAATAAAATAAAAGTCATACCAACTACAACAAGTAAATAACTTATCTCTAAATTCTCTCCGAGAACATTCCTCAAAGTTCCTCTGAATCTCTTCCTTTCTTTACAGCACACAGAATTCCTCTTTGAAGTAGAAAGGAGGANCCCGAGAACATTCCTCGAAGTTCCTCTGAATCTCTTCCTTTCTTTACAGCACACAGAATTCCTCTTTGAAGTGAAAAGGAGGAAGAAATATCTCACTTTCCCTCCACTCTTACAATTTCTTAAAGAAATCCTTACAATTGTTATACACTAATGGAACCTCTCTAACCTCTAGGCTCTCCAAGATCTCCAGGGCCTTCAGGACCTCCTTTGTTTTCGGCCAAAATGTTCTTTTAAAGTTGTGGATGAGCTTTCCCAAGAGTTACCTAAGAATCCCTTCAAAATTTGGCCTNAAAGGAGGAAGAAATCTCTCACTTTCGCTCCACTCTTACAATTTCTCAAAGAAATCCTCACAATTGTTATGCACTAATGGAACCTCTCTAACCTCCAGGCTCTCCAGGATCTCCAGGGCCTTCAGGACCTCCTTTGTTTTTGGCCAAAATGTTCTTTTAAAGTTTTGGATGAGCTTTCCTAAGAGTTACCTAAGAATCCCTTCAAAATTTGGCCTTATCCAAAGCTTGAGTAGGCATAACCGTCGATCTCACCGTCGGCGACCTCGAGGGTGCTGTCGGCGGGCTTCTGAAGATTTTGTCTTGTAGTCTCGGGAAAAACTCACCGTCGGCGAGGTCGAGGGTGTCGTCGGCGTCTTAGTTCAAATCTTCACATTTTGATAATTTTCACTCCAAATTTGCTCCTTTTTGTATATTTTTGCTTCAATGACCATAATTCATCATTCCTGCAACAAAACATCAATAATACTTTTCTTTAAAGTGCAATATCATTAAAAACAATATAAAATAGGTATGAAATCAACATATTTTCCTTTGGTCACTAACCTATTTGTCTTTTCCTTTTTAGGAATATCTTTGTGATGTATGCTTGGTAGGATTCTCAGACTCAGTCTTGACTTTACTGGTCGATGGCCTATGGTCCTGGTAGCAGTGGAATCTGCAGTAACATCGGCAGTGTCAGCCTTGTTTCCCAGACGGAACCAAACAGGAATGTGAGTGGGCAGATTTTCCTTTGAATTTTCTTTGGCGGAATTGATGTCCCTGAAAATCTCTTCCTTCATTAGAGGGGATATTGCATGTTCCACTCATTTAAGTAACTCATAGATTGAACAACCCTCTTTGATAGCTAGTCTCTGAAAAATTGAGCTGACTCGAGTGATAGGAGTAGACTTCTTTTTCTTTCTATCCTGCCCATAAAGTGATGGTCATGCAGCAGCAATTCTTTGGATACTTTCGTACCCGTTGGTATCCATCAAAGAATGGAATCTACTCCCTCGCAAAAGTGGATATACTTTCGGTAATCATAACTTCTCTTGATGAGGCTTTTCCTTGACAAGTATTTCATTAGGAGTCTGGGCTTTCGTAGCCCTTCGAACCCTTCTGTTGTGGTTTCTATTTTGAGTTCGGGTTAGTGGTGCAGTTCTTGAACTCGATCCTATTTTGAAGACTGGTGGCGGGACAGCCAATCCCTCAATCGAATCTTCAATAATCATTACTTCTATCCCCTTAGCAGCAGCGGGGACAGCAGGCTTGGTGGGTGCCAAGAAGGTAGTGGTCTTGGCCTTCTTGTAGGAAGGGAAGTCCCGAAGACAGTTCAGGTCAAATTCAGAAGATGACTCTTGAATTTTTGGATCGGTGATTTTCATCACGACGAACAGAGCCTTCCCGAGGATAACCTTGAGGTCTACAAATCCTGCTCCAAATTTAATGGTGGGAGCAATGTTGCGGGCTTCATGGATTGTTGGCAAGTTGCAGGAAAAGGTCAGTGTTTGGTAGGCCACTGTGGGAGCTTTAAAAGAAGAAAGCTTTGGGGTTAGTTATATGGCCAAAACTTTGTAATCTTAGTGCAAGCACTGAAAATATACCGAGGTTGGTCTGTAGACCGGGTAAGTCTTAGTTTGTGGGGATTTTAAAATTTTAAATAAAAAGGTAATTTGAAAGTATAAAAATTTAAGTAATATAAGAAAATATTAAAGCACACGCAACACAACACAATTTTATTTGATTTGTAAAATAGCAAATCAGATTTGGAAGGGAGATGTGAAGTGTTTAGAACGCAGTGCGGACCCATTGAGCATCACATAATGCCCAGGTGGAACTAGTCCACCAACACACTTATTGGGGTCCAACCCCACATGAAGATTTAAAGAGTCCTTACTGGCATCCTGAACCCCTCTATTTAAAGGTGATCGAACAGACATGCCTGAAGCCCCAAGGAGTTGGCCGTACTTTCCCAAGATAGAAATGGATAAAGTATGTCAACGAAAGAAGGGTAATTTTGATCCAAGAGGGACATGTACACATTAACAATATATGAAGATAGTACTTTCCTAATTTAATTAGAAAGAGAAACTTGCCCCCAACGAAGTCGCCAGAAGCTGTCGGAACTATTTAGGGTGGGGGGTTGCCCGTAAAAAGTTGTCGATCACCGGAATCGAAATCCCGTCACCCACTTCGGAAGGATGTTGAAGTTTAGAAAAATATGAAATCAAACTGACCCCATATTTTCATAGTTTAGATAAAAGAGCACTATACCTCAAATACTGTATCTGTCCCAAAGGATAAACACAAGACTTGAGGATGAGGCTCAATCAAGTAAACTAAGAAAGGTATGAGGTCCGTCTGGTCTGCGAAACCATTTTATTTGCCCTCAATTTCCTCTATTTAATATGAAGAATTAAATAGGGTTTATATTAAGCTGGGTTCGGATGAGTTTCCTTTGAGGGAAAGTCCCTATAGTTAATTACATCTTAAATGACCAAAGCCACCTAAGAAAACTTTCGATAAAAATCTGGAAATATTATCTTCAAGGATTTCAAAAGGATAGGACTTTTCAACGAGATCGGACAAAGAGGTGTGAAAAGGGATTGGCTCAAATTTGGAGCATTTTGTTTTTGGAATCCAAAGGAGGAAGAACTAGGGGATGTCATGGATTCAGAGGAAAAACCTCGGCGACTTCTCAGTCTATCCTATTGTTTGGCTTCAGTTTTGAGTAGAAAAATTTATATGTTTCATCCTGCCAATTTTATTAATTTAGGGCTTACATTCATGTGAAATGCTCACACAAATAGCCTGAAAGACAACCTCAAAATCCTAAAATGAGTTAGGGCTTATATTGTACAACAAGGCTATACAAATGCCTAAAGATGAGATGAGGATTTATGTTGCACCAGGCAAACGACCTCAAAGTTCTATGGCTTTATTGTTTAATTCTAAGGAAAGAAGTTGGTTTAACTAGTGAAGTCATGTTTTTCTGTTGAAGATGGTTGTGCTGTCCATCAAGGTAGCTCCTCATTGTGACGAGTTTGAGTTTTCTAGGGCGTCAAGTTATGATGTCAAATCAGGTGGCCCTATGGTTGAAGTTCTTAAAATTTTTATGGGGAGATGTTAAAGTTGATTAAAGTGACACCGGTTAGGATCCCACGGTTCCCTCATTCTGGCACCACTATTCTCTATTGGATTCACTTAGTTCATATGAATTTATTAAACTCAACTTAATGAGTTCCATAATTTCATTTAGACCGTGGGAAGCCTCGTTAGCAACCGTATGCTACCTCCTCTTAGAACTCCCGATCATCCGATAAAGACGTCTTAATTTAGTTGCAGTTGTTATTTTGTGTGAAGTGTGTGATTAAATTTTGAGTTGTTTTATATTTTGAATGTTGTGGTGGTGAATTTTATCTTTGTTGATTTTAACTTTGGTTTTGGTTTTGATTTTGTGGCTATCCTGATAGTTTTAGTTTTCATGCAAGGTGACATTATTATTTAGCATGCAGGTTTGTATTAACATTAAAAGTACAGTATGAAAGTACAAGAAAGACGATGCTATAAACTGTAAAAAGTGTACATGGCGAGTCTTCTCGTTTCACCACCTGAAACTTAAAATGCATGTGAGGGCAGTTCATGTAGAGGTAGAAAAGTAATGTTTTGGCAATTTTCCTAACCCTATGTCATATCTTGGTGGGTCCTTAGGAGTTTAATTATGGATGATTTTGTTAAGTAAAACATATTAAGTTTAGTAAACCTCTGAGGTATCCAACAGGTTAGGAGGAAGAAGCAGGTCCATGCTTCCCTCTTAACACCTGGTGAAAAGTTTTGAGTTCATATGTTGCTTAATAATTCATCCTATGAATGCCCTAATGCTCAATGAACATTGATGTCTTAATTATCCCTAATAGTAGGGTAATTATCATTTGTAATTCAATTTCAAAGATTATGTGAATGAAGACCCTTAAGGTGGGGCAAGCTAGTGTTGTTGGAACAGTTAGCCAAATTTTAATTCTAATTGGGCTTGTAGTGTTTTAAGGGTATTAAATTTTGGGTATGTTTTCTTTTTTAATCCTCGTTTAATCAGTCTTGATTTAACTTAGATCACTACTAAGCCCTTAAGACCTTGGTGAGTGTCTTAGTTAATTTTGACAATGTTAAATTTTAGGTGATCATGATTCATTATTTGAATTTCATTTGAACCTTAAATAGGGGTATTAAATTGATTGATTATTGACTTCAAAAGTCATACCCCTAAGTCCTAGGTTATTTTAATTTTAATAAACCTCCAAATTTTAATAATTTAGAAATTTATTAATTTATCCTTTTAATTAGGAAAATGAGATAGGTTTCTACCAATTAATCCCCATTTAATTTCAGTCTTCCAAACAGGTTAATTAAGATCAGTGGTTGCCCATTTCCCCCCTTGACATAAGCCAAATGTTAATTAAGGTCAAATTCTGGAAAATTACACTTTTGCCCCTAAGGTTCCAACACTTCATATTTTTTCAAATTCAAATCAAATTACTTTGAAATTTTTATTCTACCTCATTCATGGTCAATTAAGACATTATAAGAGAAAATGTGATTTTTCAAAATTTAATTTAATTTATATAATTATTTTCATGAAAAAATGGGATTTTTCAAAGAAAATTTTCTAACTTGACGAAGGCAAAGTATAATCATTTGAAATTTTTATTGAAGGTAGACATAAACAGGGGAGCCATTTAGAAAAAAATTAAGATTTTTTGAGTTTTATTTGAATTATTTGAATTATTTTAATTTCTGAGGTATTTATTAAATATAAAATATTTTAAATGGGGAAAATTATGTTTTGCATTTTTAAAAAATCTACTTGAGGTCAAAGAACTTAGTGAAGCAAATTTTATATTTTTCTAATTTTTCCTTAGTTTATTGGAATTATTTTAGGGGAAAGCCATTTTTTTGCCTCTAAAAATTATTTTAAGTTTCAAAATACCATATCTTTATTTAAAAAATCAGGAAAAATATTCAAATCGTTTCTAAGTGCTTAGAAAACAATTTAGAACATTTCTATGAATTTTATTATTTTTGTGATTTTTATGAATTTTTAATTATTTAAATATTTAAAATAGGCTAAAAATAAAGTTTTTATTTTAAATACCATTTTATTTTTATAAAAATTCCCTTATCACAGAGAACTCCAAAAAAAAGTTTTCATAATTTATTGGGTCATATTTTGATCATTAAAAATCATTTTAGAGCCAAAAAATATATTCAAACTTAAAATTCAATTTAGGCCATCAAATGAACTCAAAATGCTTTGAAATTTTTATGGAGAGTTCTCTGAATCTTAAATAACAGTGGAGATAAAAAATCAAATCTTTTTGAAATTTGTATTTTCCAAAATTAATTATCTTAGTGATTTAGGGTTTATAAAGATTAGGTGTATTTTAAAAGACTTGGCTTATGAGAAATTTTCTCAAATTTTTTCTGGTCATGATAAATGTCCCAAAATTTTTTTAAATTTTTTTAAGCAACATCCTAATTATTATGATTAATTTAATCACACAATATACATAAATTTGAAAAATATGGATCTCTATCTAGAGGTCTCCTCTAGCTTTCAAAAAATTAGGGAAGGTTCCCCTTGATAGAGGCTATAACATGCAAAAAATTCAAGCCATAGTGAAATGCCTACATGCATGGGGAATCAAAAGACTTGAAATAGTGTTTAATTTATTAAAAATAAAACATGCATCAAATGAACTTCAAATTATTTCCATATTGTTCTCCTTTGTTTACTGAGCAAGAGAGTATTTTTATTTTATTTTTGTGATTTTTCTATACCATGATATGAATTTTTAAAGTTAGGGGTCATTTTATAATTTTTTTAATTCCCTATTTATCTATTTAAATGCACGGCACTGACTGGATCCAAGGCAGCTCTGAAGCTCCACGCGACGCGCTCCCATTTGATGTCGTCGTCCATGCTAGCAACCACGCATCCCACGGTTCATGTAAAAAAGTGTTGTCCTACTTCATCTCGATCATTCATTCGATACAAGCTCGATCGAATGGCGTTCCGTCATCGTCCCCAATGGCTTAGCCCGAGAACCATCCATCTTCCAAGCTTGAAATCTCCCTCATTTCTCAACCAAATTAAATGATTTTTTTTTAAATGTTTGTCTATACTAGAGGAACATATTTATATGGTTAAGATGCCATGAAATCAAACCCAAACAAAAGGCGAATCAAAAGAGGCTCGGAATGAGGAGGAGTTCAATACCTTTGCTCTAAGAAGGAAAGCTTCAATCAGAGATTCTTCACACGTTCAATGGAGTCCAAAGAGGCTAGGGATTGAGCCTCTGGTTGTGGTGAAATGCCTTGACCGAAATTCGACCAAGGCCAATTTCAGGTGTCGATCAAAGTATATACTAGGGGCTCTGTGGAAGGGAGATTTGATGGGGCTTTAGCTTCTTTCAGTGTTGTGAAGGTGTGGGTAAGTTTAATTTTAGTTTGGTGGACTGTGGAGGTGTATTGAGCTTTGTCCTAGTTTGAGACAGAAGTTTGAGCTCAAAATTAAGCTTCCGCAGTGGGAATCAGTGGGGGAAGTTGTTTTGATTGCACTGAGGAGGTCTTAAAGAAGCTCTGTGAGTGATTGAGGAAGCTCTCTATGAGAAAATTTCAGCACTCCCTCCATGGTCGTGGAGGTGAGCTTCTATAAAAATGGCTAAGGGGTGGTTTTCATGGCCAATGTTTGGGTGCAATGTGAGGCTTAGGTGGAGGGCAGAGAGGTACCAACATCTCATTTGGGTGAGGTGGCCTCTAGGTTTGAGTTGGGTGAAGTTTGAGAGGGGGTGGCCATTGGTTTTGGCTTCTCCGGTGACTAGGCCGGCCGGTCATGGCAAGGGAAGGTGGCTAGGAGCTCAGGGAACCCTTGGGAATTTGTCACAGCAATTAAATGAGTTGAGGTTTAGTTTTGGCAAAAATATCCAAGGCTTAAGCAAATATGGAATCAAAATCCATTGATTTAATGGACCTTTGGTCAATGGATTAGCTTAGGTGGTTAGGTGAGTTTTGGCTCAATCTTAGGGTCCAACTAATGGCTATGGAGTCATTAATTTGATGGTTTTGGGGTGGTTAGGCTACATTTAGTGCATGGGTCCAAGTAGGTGCCAATGACCAATACATGGGTTTGGATTAGGCTAGCCATTTCCTTAAGCCCAATTGATTGATTCACCTGATGTGGATGATTGTAATAAACATTTTTTGTGAAGGATGAAAAGGGTTTTGAGTTCAATTGGAGGGACAATTTGAAGGATTTTGGAGATTTGGTCAATTTAGGCATGTTGGGTTAGACTTGGGTCTAGATTGGGCTAACCTTGGGCTATGTACAAATTGATTATTGGGAATGNTATTAATTTAGGGCTTACATTCATGTGAAATGCTCACACAAATAGCCTGAAAGACAACCTCAAAATCCTAAAATGAGTTAGGGCTTATATTGTACAACAAGGCTATACAAATGCCTAAAGATGAGATGAGGATTTATGTTGCACCAGGCAAACGACCTCAAAGTTCTATGGCTTTATTGTTTAATTCTAAGGAAAGAAGTTGGTTTAACTAGTGAAGTCATGTTTTTCTGTTGAAGATGGTTGTGCTGTCCATCAAGGTAGCTCCTCATTGTGACGAGTTTGAGTTTTCTAGGGCGTCAAGTTATGATGTCAAATCAGGTGGCCCTATGGTTGAAGTTCTTAAAATTTTTATGGGGAGATGTTAAAGTTGATTAAAGTGACACCGGTTAGGATCCCACGGTTCCCTCATTCTGGCACCACTATTCTCTATTGGATTCACTTAGTTCATATGAATTTATTAAACTCAACTTAATGAGTTCCATAATTTCATTTAGACCGTGGGAAGCCTCGTTAGCAACCGTATGCTACCTCCTCTNATAATTTGGGAGAGTTCAGGGGCAAAAGACCAGGATGAGTATTGACCGCGACTTGGAGTCCTAGATATTGATCCCACAGAGAGTGGTTTAGAACTGTGAACTAAGATTTTAGAAAAGCAATACTTTAATCACAACAACAAAGTTCAATTGCTTTTTTGTCACTAATAGGAAATTGAAATAAATAGATAAATTTAATAACTATTAAATAACTAATGATACTAAGGAGGGTCTAATTGTGATATTCAATATATAAGAAAGCATCCTTCTCCTTGTCAAGAAATTAAAGTGAATGGATAAAATGAATTAGTTCAATTTATATTGTGTCAAATAGGAGCATGCCTATTCTTTACCCTTCGGTCCAGGCATAAAGAACATTGACTAATCATACTCTTGTTTACTGAATCTGCGGCTAGGATGGGAGGATACTGGCTCTCACTTTGGAGCTCCCACCTTCGCCTCACCTGAGGGTTAGTATTTACACTTCAGCACCCAAACGATAGAACCGAATTGGGGGTTTTAGTCTGTCACTCTAAAATCTCCAATTCTACGCCCGATAATATTATTTCCCTATTTATTTGCTCACCTTGTCACTCTAAAATCTCCAATTCTACGCCCGATAATTTTTATTTCCCTATTTATTTGCACCTAATTCCAAGAGCTTTGATCTCCCTGAATCTTGGATGTAATTCTCGCTTTAGTTGTAAAACTCAACATAATTTAAACACACAAAATTCCTCTTCGAAGTAGCAAGGAGGAAGCAATCTCTCACTTTCCCTTCACTTTTACAATTTCTTGAAAGAATTCCTCACAATATCGGAACCTTTCTAATCTCTAGGAACTCTCTCTAGCACTTCCTTTACTCCCTAGATTCTTTCCCTCCTTCTCCAGGCTCTCCAATTTTCGGCCAAAATAGTCTTTTAAAGTTGTGGATGAGCTTTCCCAAGAGTTGCCTAAGCATCCCTTCAAAATTTGGCCTTATCCAAAGCTTGAGTAGCCATAACCGTTGAGCTCGCCATCGGCGGCCTCAAGGGCGTCGTCGGTGGACTTTTGAGAATTTTGTCCTGTAGCCTCGGGAAAAACTCGTCGTCGGCGGGGTCGAGGGCACCGTCGGTGACCTAGTTCAAATCTGCACATTTTGGTCCTTTTCGCTCCAAATTCACTCCTTTTTGCATCTGTTTGCTCCAATGACCCTAATTCATCATTCCTGCAACAAAACATCAAAAATACCTTTCTTTAAAGTGCAATATCATTAAAAACAGTATAAAATAGGTATGTAAATCTCAGCATATTTTCCTCTAGTCAAGTATCTTGGGTAAGATTGGGGAACTAACCACTAAAAGTAAGCCATGAACCAATGGAAACCCCATTTGGGTCCTCTATGTGCTGGTCTTAGCTAAACCCCAGCCTAGGGCTAGTAGGTTTAGGGGACCATCTACATGAGTATCTCAAAAGATTAAGGGATCAGAGTCAAGAAAATTTTGGATTTGCATTTGTGAGTGATTGTGAGTGAAGTGATTGCCTTAGCTCTAGTCCAACACCCAAGGTCAACCCTAAGGTCAAATAGCCCTATAGGAACTCTCCTTGAGCTCCCCCATAATGACCCCACCTACTAAGTGCTAGAGGTTAGGACCAATATGTGAAGCTTCAAGTTGAGTAAATAAGAGTTTAGAATTTCTAATGGTGAGGGTACCTTTTTCTAGTTCTCTAAGAATAGTCAATAGGAAAGTCCTATAGCTAGACCTTAGGCTACTAAAGAGAAAGACCAGACCAGACCTCAACCAAAAGTGAGGTCAACAATGGACAACAACAAAATGCCATATGGTTTCAACAAGATCTATAGCTGGAGGAACTACTACCTTACGAGCTATGAGATGGTTGCACCCTTGAGCACATGCGAAGGGAACTCTTGTCCTGAAGTGTGGCTTAGAAGGTTACCTCGTTCAGTAGCTCGTCACAGCAGGAATAGACAATTAGAGGATTCCTTTCTACTTTACTACATTACAATAATTTAATATGTATCATAGATGCTCAGCCTATGATCCGTACTTGGCGTGAGATATTTTGGATGTACTTTGATGCATTTTGCATATTGTACTTTTTGAGGCATTGGTCTACACTTGATCTATAACATTTTATTGGAACAGATTAATGATGTTTCATTTAGAAATGTGTCTTTTTGTCAATTGCATTTTGTACGATGGATGGAAGCCACAAACCACACGTTGGTTCAAAATTACAATGAATAAAGAACAAAACAACAAACAAAAAAATTTAACGATAATAATATTTAAACAAAAAATAACCAATAAACAAACAACAAAACAACTCTCTCTTAAAAAAAATTGACCAATTAAAATCAAATTTTGAAAAATTAAATGTGATGAAAAGAGCAAAAAAGAAAATAAATATGTTGAGTGGATTCTCTCAATTTTTAGATCTCTTACTCTTCGCTCGCGCAGCACAACTATCCTTGTCTGCATTAACTTTTCACATCTCCGCGGAGTTGCACATTCTGCACAAAGCCCCATAAGATTTTACATATCTTCCTAAAAAATGTTAGCATTTTTCACATAACACATATCTTTGGGTTCAACACCATCAATCCTCATTTTTGAATCAGTCCTTAACTTCTGATTCACTACTTTTGAGGTTGGTCCTTACCTTCCGGCACTCTTTTTTTTTAGATTGATCACTACCTTTCAATCCTCATTTTCAAATCAGTCCTTAACTTCTGATTCACTACTTTTGAGGTACGTCCTTACCTTGTGACACTTTCTTTCGAGATTGATTTTACCTTTTAACTCTTATTTTTGAATCAGTCCATAATTTCTAATTCACTACTCTTGAAGTTGGTCCTTACCTTCTGGCGCTCCCTTTTGAGATTGATCACTACATTTCAATCCTCATTTTTGAATCAATCCTTAACTTCTGATTCACTACTTTTAAGGTAGGTCATTACCTTCCGACACTCTCTTTTGAGATTGATCCCTTCCTTTCAACTCTCAATTTCGAATCAGTCCCTAATTTCTGATTCACTACTTTCGAGGTCGGTCCTTACTTTCCTACACTCTCTTTTGAGATTGATCCCTACCTTTCAATTCTCATTTTTGGATCAGTCCCTAATTTTTTATTCACTACTATTGAGGTCGGTCCTTACCTTCCGACACTCTCTTTTGAGATTGATCCCTACCTTTCAATCCTCATTTTCAAATCAGTCATTAACTTATGATTCACTACTTTTGAGGCCAGTTCTTACCTTCCGACATTCTTTTTTAAGATTGATCCCTACCTTTCAACCTTCATTTTGAAATCGGTCCTTAACTTCTGATTCACATTTTTAAGGTCCATCATTACCTTCTGACACTCTCCTTTGAGTTTGATCACTACCTTTTAATCCTCATTTTCGAGTCAGTCTCTAATTTCTAATTCACNCGGTCCATGCTTCCCTCTTAACACCTGGTGAAAAGTTTCGAGTTCATATGTTGCTTAATAATTCATCCTATGAATGCCCTAATGCTCAATGAACATTGATGTCCTAATTATCCCTAATAGTAGGGTAATTATCATTTGTAATTCAATTTCGAAGATTATGTGAATGAAGACCCTTAAGGTGGGGCAAGCTAGTGTTGTTGGAACAATTAGTCAAATTTTAATCCTAATTCGGCTTGTAGTGTTTTAAAGGTCTTAAATTTTGGCTATGTTTTCTTTTCTAATCCTCGTTTAATCAGTCTTGATTTAACTTAGATCACTACTAAGCCCTTAGGACCTCGGTGAGTGTCTTAATTAATTTTGAAAATGTTAAATTTTAGGTGATCATGATTCATTATTTGAATTTTATTTGAACCTTAATTAGGGGTATTAAATTGATTGATTATTGACTTCAAAAGTCATACCCCTAAGTCCTAGGTTCTTTTAATTTTAATAAACCTCCAAATTTTAATAATTTAGAAATTTATTAATTTATCTTTTTAATTAGGAAAATGAGATAGGTTTCTACTAATTAATCCCCATTTAATTTCAGTCTTCCAAACAAGTTGATTAAGATCAGTGGTTGCCCATTTCCCCCCTTGACATAAGCCTAAATGTTAATTAAGGCCAAATTCCGGAAAATTACACTTTTGTCCCTAAGGTTCCAACACTTCATATTTTTTCAAATTCAAATCAAATGACTTTGAAATTTTTATTCTACCTTATTCATGGTCAATTAAGACATCATAGGAGAAAATGTGATTTTTCAAAATTTAATTTAATTTATATAATTATTTTCATGCAAAAATGTTCTAACTTGTCGAAGGTAAAGTATAATCATTTGAAATTTTTATTGAAGGTAGACATAAACAGGGGAGCCATTTAGAAAAAAATTAAGATNAATTTTCTAACTTGACGAAGGCAAAGTATAATCATTTGAAATTTTTATTGAAGGTAGACATAAACAGGGGAGCCATTTAGAAAAAAATTAAGATTTTTTGAGTTTTATTTGAATTATTTGAATTATTTTAATTTCTGAGGTATTTATTAAATATAAAATATTTTAAATGGGGAAAATTATGTTTTGCATTTTTAAAAAATCTACTTGAGGTCAAAGAACTTAGTGAAGCAAATTTTATATTTTTCTAATTTTTCCTTAGTTTATTGGAATTATTTTAGGGGAAAGCCATTTTTTTGCCTCTAAAAATTATTTTAAGTTTCAAAATACCATATCTTTATTTAAAAAATCAGGAAAAATATTCAAATCGNCCTTGAGGTCAGAGAACTTAGTGAAGCAAATTTTATATTTTTCTAATTTTTCTTTAGTTTATTGGAATTATTTTAGTGGAAAGCCATTTTTTAGCCTCTAAAAATTATTTTAAGTTTCAAAATACCATATCTTTATTTAAAAAATCAGGAAAAATATTCAAATCGTTTCTAAGTGCTTAGAAAACAATTTAGAACATTTCTATGAATTTTATTATTTTTGTGATTTTTATGAATTTTTAATTATTTAAATATTTAAAATAGGCTAAAAATAAAGTTTTTATTTTAAATACCATTTTATTTTTATAAAATTTCCCTTATCACAGAGAACTCAAAAAAAAAGTTTTCATAATTTTTTGGGTCATATTTTGATCATTAAAAATCATTTTAGAGCCAAAAAATATATTCAAACTTAAAATTCAATTTAGGCCATCAAATGAACTCAAAATGCTTTGAAATTTTTATAGAGAGTTCTCTGAATCTTAAATAACAGTGGAGATAAAAAATCAAGTCTTTTTGATATTTGTATTTTCCAAAATTAATTATCTTAGTGATTTAGGGTTTATAAAGATTAGGTGTATTTTAAATGACTTGGCTTATGAGAAATTTTCTCAAATTTTTTCTGGTCATGATAAACGTCCCAAAATTTTTTTAAATTTTTTTAAGCAACATCCTAATTATTATGATTAATTTATGTACAAAATATACATAAATTTGAAAAATATGGATCTCTGTCTAGATGTCTCCTCTAGCTTTGGAAAAATTAGGGAAGGTTCCCCTTGATAGAGGCTATAACATGCAAAAAATTTAAGCCATAGTGAAATGCCTACATGCATGGGGAATCAAAAGACTCAAGATAGTGTTTAATTTATTAAAAATAAAACATGCATCAAATGAACTTCAAATTATTTCCATATTGTTTTCCTTTGTTTACTGAGTAAGAGAGTATTTTTATTTTATTTTTGTGATTTTTCTACACCAAGATATGAATTTTTAAAGTTAGGGGTCATTTTCTATTTTTTTTAATTCCCTATTTATCTATTTAAATGCACGGCACTGACTGGATCCAAGGCAGCTCTGAAGCTCCACGCGACGCGCTCCCATTTGATGTCGTCGTCCATGCTAGCAACCACGCATCCCACGGTTCATGTAAAAAAGTGTTGTCCTACTTCATCTCGATCGTTCATTCGATACACGATCGATCGAATGGCGTTCCGTCATCATCCCCAATGGCTTAGCCCGAGAACCATCCATCTTCCAAGCTTGAAATCTCCCTCATTTCTCCACCAAATTAATTGATTTTTTTTTAATGTTTGTCTAGACTAGAGGAACATATTTATATGGTTAAGATGCCATGAACTCAAACCCAAACAAAAGGAGAATTGAAAGAGTCTCGGAATGAGGAGGAGTTTAATACCTTTGCTCTTAGAAGGGAAGCTTCAATCAGAGATGCTTCACACATTCATTGGAGTCCAAAGAGGCTAGGGATTGAGCCTCTGGTTGTGGTGAAATGCCTTGACCCAAATTTGACCAAGGCCAATTTCAGGTGTCGATCAAAGTATATACTAGGGCTCTGTGGAAGCGAGATTTGATGGGGCTTTAGCTTATTTCAGTGTTGTGAATGTGTGGGTAAGTTTAATTTTAGTTTGGTGGACTGTGAAGGTGTATTGAGCTTTGTCCTAGTTTGATACAGAAGTTTGAGCTCAAAATTAAGCTTCCGCAGTGGGAATCAGTGGGGGAAGATGTTTTGATTGCACTGAGGAGGTCTTAAAGAAGCTCTGTGAGTGATTGAGGAAGCTCTCTATGAGAAAATTTTAGCACTCCCTCCATGTTCGTGGAGGTGAGCTTCTATAAAAATGGCTAAGGGGTGGTTGTCATGGCCAATGTTTGGGTGCAATGTGAGGCTTAGGTGGAGGGCAGAGAGGCACCAACATCTCATTTGGGTGAGGTGGCCTCTAGGTTTGAATTGGGTGAAGTTTGAGAGGGGGTGGCCATTGGTTTTGGCTTCTCCGGTGACTAGGCCGGCCGGTCATGGCAAGGGAAGGTGGCTAGGAGCTCAGGGAACCCTTGGGAATTTGTCACAGCAATTAAATGAGTTGAGGTTTAGTTTTGGCAAAAATATCCAAGGCTTAAGCAAAAATGGAATCGAAATCCCTTGATTTAAGTGAACTTTGGTCAATGGATTAGCTTAGGTGGTTAGGTGAGTTTTGGCTCAATCTTAGGGTCCAACTAATGGCTATGGAGTCATTAAATTGATGGTTTTGGGGTGGTTAGGCTACATTTAGTGCATGGGTCCAAGTAAGTGCCAATGACCAAAACTTGGGTTTGGATTAGGCTAGCCATTTCCTTAAGCCCAATTGATTGATTCACCTGATGTGGATGATTGTAATGAACATTTTTGGTGAAGGATGAAAAGGGTTTTGAGTTCAATTGGAGGGACAAATTGAAGGATTTTGGAGATTTGGTCAATTTAGGCATGTTGGGTTAGACTTGGGTCTAGATTGGGCTAACCTTGGGCTATGTCCAAATTGATTATTGGGAATGGTCAATAGGAAACTCATGAAGAGTTTTCAAAATGAATTGGGTGCCAATTTTGGGATTAAGACAATCAATTTGGTGAAATCTGGGGACATAGCCAATTTGGGGAAATTTGGGGATTTTGGACTTGGGTCAAAATTAAATGACATTGAGACTTCACCAAGGCCAATTGATGGTCAATTTTGATGTGTAGGAATGTTATAAAGAGTTTTAAACATANACAAATTGATTATTGGGAATGTTCAATAGAAAACTCATGAAGAGTTTTCAAAATGAATTGGGTGCCAATTTTGGGATTAAGGCAATCAATTTGGTGAAATTTTGGGACATAGCCAATTTGGGGATTTTGGACTTGGGTCAAAATTAAATGACATTGAGACTTTACCAAGGCCAATTGATGGTAAATTTTGATGTGTAAGAATGTTATAAAGAGTTTTAAACATATACCATGGCCAATTTAAGGGGCTATGGATTCAATTTGGTGAGATTAGGTCAAGTGCCCAAAATTAGGATTTTGACCTATATAAAAATGGGGCTCAAAGCATGGCCAATTGAGCTTAGATTTGGCTTATTTTGGTCACATTGAGAGTGAATTTTAGTTTGGGATTAAAATTTGGGGAGATTGAGATCAAATTGATGGACATTTGAATTGAATTTGGGGAAATTTGGGCCTTTAAAGGCAATTTGGGGGTTTTAATCAATGATGGTCAAATTGGCAAAATTGGGTCATGTGAAAGTTGAGAAAAATGAAATAGAGAATATTTGGAATATTTTGGAAATTTTTGGTATTTTTTAGAATTTTTTGAATTTTGGGCTAAAGAGGGGTATTTTGGTAATTTGGTAATTTTTGGCGAATTTGGGAAATTTGGGTGTTTTCAAAAGGTTTGAAATGATTTTTGAAAAATTTTGGGTATTTTGGATAAATTTGGGAATTNTGAGAATATTTGGAATATTTTGGAAATTTTGGGTATTTTTTAGAATTTTTTGAATTTTGGGCTAAGGAGGGGTATTTTGGTAATTTGGTAATTTTTGGCGAATTTGGGAAATTTGGGTGTTTTCAAATAGTTTGAAATGATTTTTGAAAAATTTGGGGTATTTTGGATAAATTTGGGAATTTTTGCTAAATTTAAGGTTTCAATGGTACTTGGATAATTTGGGAAAGTTCAGAGGCAAAAGACCAAGATGAGTATTGACCGCAACTTGGAGTCCTAGATATTGATCCCACAGGGAGTGGTTTAGAACTGCGAACTAAGATTTTAGAAAAGCAATACTTTAATCACAACAACAAAGTTCAATTGCTTTTCTGTCACTAATAGGAAATTTAAATAAATAGATAAATTTAATAACTATTAAATAACTAATGATACTAAGGAGGGTCTAATTGTGATATTCAATATATAAGAAAACATCCTTCTCCTTGTCAAGAAATTAAAGTGAATGGATAAAGTGAATTAGTTCAATTTATATTGTGCCAAATAGGAGCATACCTATTCTATCGGTCCAGGCATAACAAACATTGAACAATCCTATGCTTGGTTACTGATTCTGCAGCTAGGCGAATAAAGTGAATCAGTTCAAATTGTATTGTGCCAAATAGGAGCATACCTATTCTTTACCCTTTAAATTAGTTCAATTTATATTGTGCCAAATAGGAGCATACATATTCTTTACCCTTTGGTCCAGGTCAGTTCAAATTATATTGTGTCAAATAGGAGCATACCTATTCTTTACCCTTTGGTCCAGGCATAGGTTAAAATTATATTGTGCCAAATAGGAGCATACCTATTCTTTACCCTTTGGTCCAGGCATAAAGAATTTATATTGTGCCAAATAGGAGCATACATATTCTTTACCCTTTGGTCCAGGCATAAAGAACTTATTGTGCCATATTCTTTACCCTTTGGTCCAAGCATAAAGAACATTGACTAATCCTACACCTTGTCAAGAAATTATAGTGAATGGATAAAGTGAATCAGTTCAAATTATATTGTGCCAAATGATATATAAGAAAGCATCCTTCTCTTTGTCAAGAAATTATAGTGAATGGATAAAATGAATTAGTTCAATTTATATTATTGTCAAGAAATTATAGTGAATGGATAAAATGAATTAGTTCAATTTATATTGTGCCAATAGTTTCTCCCTGTCAAGAAATTATAGTGAATGGATAAAGTGAATTGGTTCAAATTATATTGTGCCAAATAGGCACCTATTCTTTACCCTTTGGTCCTGACATAAAGAACATTGACTAATCCTACGCTTGTTTACTGACTATTCTTTACCCTTTGGTCCAGGCATAAAAAACATTGACTAATCCTACACTTGTTTACTGAATCTGCGTGTTACCCTTTGGTCCAGGCATAAAGAACATTGATTAATCCTACGCTTGTTTACTGAATCTGCATCGGTCCAGGCATAACAAACATTGAACAATCCTATGCTTGGTTACTGATTCTGCAGCTAGGCGAATAAAGTGAATCAGTTCAAATTGTATTGTGCCAAATAGGAGCATACCTATTCTTTACCCTTTAAATTAGTTCAATTTATATTGTGCCAAATAGGAGCATACATATTCTTTACCCTTTGGTCCAGGTCAGTTCAAATTATATTGTGTCAAATAGGAGCATACCTATTCTTTACCCTTTGGTCCAGGCATAGGTTAAAATTATATTGTGCCAAATAGGAGCATACCTATTCTTTACCCTTTGGTCCAGGCATAAAGAATTTATATTGTGCCAAATAGGAGCATACATATTCTTTACCCTTTGGTCCAGGCATAAAGAACTTATTGTGCCAGGGCATAGTGAATTAGTTCAAATTATATTATGTCAAATAGGAGCATACCTATTCTTTACCCTTTGGTCCAGGCATAAAGAACATATTGTGCCAAATAGGAGCATACCTATTCTTTACCCTTTGGTCCAGGCATAAAGAACATTGACATATTCTTGTTTACTGAATCTGCGGCTAGGATGGGTGGATACCGGCTCTCACTTTGGAGCTCCCACCTTCGCCTCACCTGAGGGCTAGTATTTACACTTCAGCACCCAAATGATAGGACCGAATTGGGGGTTTTAGTCTGTCACTCTAAAATCTCCAATTCTACACCCGATAATATTATTTCCCTATTTATTTGCACCGAACTTCCAAGGGCTTTGATCTCCCTGAATCTTGGATGTAATTCTCACTTTAGTTGTAAAACTCAACATAATTTAACAAATCAATTGGCCAGATTGAAAGTAAATTAAGATCAAAGTGAAAAGATCATCACAATTTCTTAAACATTTTTATGGCTTCAACAATTCAAATCACCATTTCACAAATCTCAAGGCAAGGAGAAAGACAGAGAAAGCTACTCAGATCTCATGGGGAAAACACAACAAAACTCAAAATTCATATATAANGAACTTCCAAGGGCTTTGATCTCCCTGAATCTTGGATGTAATTCTCACTTTAGTTGTAAAACTCAACATAATTTAACAAATCAATTGGCCAGATTGAAAGTAAATTAAGATCAAAGTGAAAAGATCATCACAATTTCTTAAACATTTTTATGGCTTCAACANTCCTTTTCTAAGTAGCAAGGTGGAAGCAATCTCTCACTTTCCCTTCACTTTTACAATTTCTTGAAAGAATTCCTCACAATATTGGAACCTTTCTAATCTCTAGGAACTCTCTCTAGCACTTCCTTTACTCCCTAGATTCTTTCCCTCCTTCTCCAGGCTCTCCAATTTTTGGCCAAAATAGTCTTTTAAAGTTGTGGATGAGCTTTCCCAAGAGTTGCCTAAGCATCCCTTCAAAATTTGGCCTTATCCAAAGCTTGAGTAGCCATAACCGTTGAGCTCGCCATCGGCGGCCTCAAGGGCGTCGTCGGTGGACTTTTGAGAATTTTGTCCTGTAGCCTCGGGAAAAACTCGTCGTCGGCGGGGTCGAGGGCACCGTCGGTGACCTAGTTCAAATCTGCACATTTTGGTCCTTTTCGCTCCAAATTCACTCCTTTTTGCATCTGTTTGCTCCAATGACCCTAATTCATCATTCCTGCAACAAAACATCAAAAATACCTTTCTTTAAAGTGCAATATCATTAAAAACAGTATAAAATAGGTATGTAAATCTCAGCATATTTTCCTCTAGTCAAGTATCTTGGGTAAGATTGGGGAACTAACCACTAAAAGTAAGCCATGAACCAATGGAAACCCCATTTGGGTCCTCTATGTGCTGGTCTTAGCTAAACCCCAGCCTAGGGCTAGTAGGTTTAGGGGACCATCTACATGAGTATCTCAAAAGATTAAGGGATCAGAGTCAAGAAAATTTTGGATTTGCATTTGTGAGTGATTGTGAGTGAAGTGATTGCCTTAGCTCTAGTCCAACACCCAAGGTCAACCCTAAGGTCAAATAGCCCTATAGGAACTCTCCTTGAGCTCCCCCATAATGACCCCACCTACTAAGTGCTAGAGGTTAGGACCAATATGTGAAGCTTCAAGTTGAGTAAATAAGAGTTTAGAATTTCTAATGGTGAGGGTACCTTTTTCTAGTTCTCTAAGAATAGTCAATAGGAAAGTCCTATAGCTAGACCTTAGGCTACTAAAGAGAAAGACCAGACCAGACCTCAACCAAAAGTGAGGTCAACAATGGACAACAACAAAATGCCATATGGTTTCAACAAGATCTATAGCTGGAGGAACTACTACCTTACGAGCTATGAGATGGTTGCACCCTTGAGCACATGCGAAGGGAACTCTTGTCCTGAAGTGTGGCTTAGAAGGTTACCTCGTTCAGTAGCTCGTCACAGCAGGAATAGACAATTAGAGGATTCCTTTCTACTTTACTACATTACAATAATTTAATATGTATCATAGATGCTCAGCCTATGATCCGTACTTGGCGTGAGATATTTTGGATGTACTTTGATGCATTTTGCATATTGTACTTTTTGAGGCATTGGTCTACACTTGATCTATAACATTTTATTGGAACAGATTAATGATGTTTCATTTAGAAATGTGTCTTTTTGTCAATTGCATTTTGTACGATGGATGGAAGCCACAAACCACACGTTGGTTCAAAATTACAATGAATAAAGAACAAAACAACAAACAAAAAAATTTAACGATAATAATATTTAAACAAAAAATAACCAATAAACAAACAACAAAACAACTCTCTTTAAAAAAAATTAACCAATTAAAATCAAATTTTGAAAAATTAAATGTGATGAAAAGAACAAAAAAGAAAATAAATCTGTTGAGTGGATTCTCTCAATTTCGAGATCTCTTACTCTTCGCTCGCGCAACAAAACTATCCTTGTCTGCATTAACTTTTCACATCTCCGTGGAGTTGCACATTCTGCACAAAGCCCCATAAGATTTTACATATCTTCCTAAAAAATGTTAGCATTTTTCACATAACACATATCTTTGGGTTCAACACCATCAATCCTCATTTTTGAATCAGTCCTTAACTTCTGATTCACTACTTTTGAGGTTGGTCCTTACCTTCCGACACTCTTTTTTTTGAGATTGATCACTACCTTTCAATCCTCATTTTCAAATCAGTCCTTAACTTCTAATTCACTACTTTTGAGGTACGTCCTTACCTTATGACACTTTCTTTCGAGATTGATTTTACCTTTTAACTCTCATTTTTGAATCAGTCCCTAATTTCTAATTCACTACTCTTGATGTTGGTCCTTACCTTCTGGCGCTCCCTTTTGAGATTGATCACTACATTTCAATCCTCATTTTTGAATCAATCCTTAACTTCTGATTCACTACTTTTAAGGTAGGTCATTACCTTCCGACACTCTCTTTTGAGATTGATCCCTTCCTTTCAACTCTCAATTTTGAATCAGTTCCTAATTTCTGATTCACAACTTTTGAGGTCGGTCCTTACCTTCCTACACTCTCTTTTGAGATTGATCCCTACCTTTTAACTCTCATTTTTGGATCAGTCCCTAATTTTTTATTCACTACTATTGAGGTCGGTCCTTACCTTCCGACACTCTCTTTTGAGATTGATCCCTACCTTTCAATCCTCATTTTCAAATCAGTAATTAACTTATGATTCACTACTTTTGAGGTCATTCCTTACCTTCCGACATTCTTTTTTAAGATTGATCCCTACCTTTCAACCTTCATCTTCAGATCAGTCCTTAACTTTTGATTCACATTTTTAAGGTCCATCATTACCTTCGGACACTCTCCTTTGAGTTTGATCACTACCTTTTAATCCTCATTTTCGAGTCAGTCTCTAATTTCTAATTCACTACTTTTGAAATCGGTCCTTACCTTTCGACACTCTCTCTTGAGATTGATCACAACCTTTCAACTCTCATTTTTGAATCAGTCCTTAACTTCTGATTAACTACTTTTGAGGTCGGTCCTTACCTTCCAACACTCTCTTTTGAGATTGATCCCTACCTTTCAACTCTCATTTTTGAATCAGTCTCTAACTTCTAATTCACTACTTTTGTGGTCGGTCCTTACCTTCTGACACTCTCTTTTGATATTGATCCTTACCTTTCAATTCTCATTTTTGAATCGGTCCCTAACTTTTGATTCACTACTTTTGAGGTCGGTCCTTACCTTCCGACGCTCTCTTTTGTGATTGATCCTTAACAATCCTCATTCTGGGATCAGTCCTTAACTTCTGATTCTTTTCTTTTTGGGGTCGGTCCTTAACTGCCAACCCTCTTCTANCTTTTGAATCAGTCTCTAACTTCTAATTCACTACTTTTGTGGTCGGTACTTACCTTCTGACACTCTCTTTTGAGATTGATCCCTACCTTTACAATTCTCATTTTTGAATCGGTCCCTAACTTTTGATTCACTACTTTTGAGGTCGGTCCTTACCTTCCGACACTCTCTTTTGTCATTGATCCTTAACTCTCAATCCTGATTCTGGGATCAGTCCTTAACTTCTGATTCTTTTCTTTTTGGGGTCGGTCCTTAACTGCCAACCCTTTTCTAAAATTTATACCTAAATTTCAAATCCCACCACAGGGTCAGCACTTACACGTTGATTCCCATCTTCTATAAATACCTAAAATTTGAAAACTCAAAACCCACTCTCCAATCCCCAGTGAGAGTTCCTACCTCCTGATCTCGATCAAATATTCACCTTCTATATTCTCCAGCGNCTTCTAAAATTTATACCTAAATTTCAAATCCCACCACAGGGTCAGTACTTACACGTTGATTCCCATCTTCTATAAATACCTAAAATTTGAAAACTCAAAACCTACTCTCCAATCCCCAGTGAGAGTTCCTACCTCCTGATCTCGATCAAATATTCACCTTCTATATTCTCCAGCGGAAACAACTATCACTCAAATTCTAAACTCCTTCTATGTCTATTGACTTAGGAGTCTGTATTGGTTTTGTTGATCTCGTCGGTCAACGCCAATACGCGCGGTGTGCTTGCCCAACACACCATACTTATTGAGGGTCCATTTGTTGACCTTACTTTTGTTTAAGATCTAGTCTTCCTCTTTTGTAACCTAAGGTCCAGCCATAGGAATTTTCTATTGACTATTCTTAGAAAACTAGAAATGGAACCCTCACACTTAGAAACTCTAAACTATTCTTTACTCAACTTGAAGCTCAACATATTGGTCATAACCTCTAGCACTTAGCAGGTGGGATCACTATGAGCGAGCTCAAGGAGAGTTTCCATAGGACTGTTAGACCTTAGGGTTGGCCCTGGGTGTTGGTCTAAAGCTAAGGCACTCACTAGCATTTACCTCACTCACAACCACTCACAAGCACGAACCAAAATTTCTTGACTTTGATCCCTTGATACTTTTGGGATACTCATGTAGATGGTCCCCTAAACCCACTGACCCTATGGAACTAGTACATAAAGGACCTAAATGGGGATTCCATTGGTCCATAGCTCACATGTGGCGGTCAACCCTCAATTTTACCAAAATTTCCCAACTTAGCCCTTTGCCCTAAACTCTCCCAAATTACCTAGATACTCTTGGGACCCTAAATTTGGCCAAAATTCCCAAAATTCTCAAATTCACCCAAAATTTCCAAATTTTTTCAAAAATCATTTCAAACCTTTTGAAAACATCCAAGTTACCCAAAATCACCAAAAATATCCAAATTACCAAAATGCCCCTCCTTAGCACAAAATTCCAAAATTTCCAAAAATTCTTAAAATATTCCAAATATTCCCAATTTTACTTTTCTCAACTACCACATAACCCAATTTGGCCATTTTGACCATTTTGACCAAATCCCCTAAAATTGCCTTTAAAGACCCAATTTTCTTAAATTTACCTCAAATGTCCATAAATTTTGTNTTATTGAGGGTCCATTTGTTGACCTTACTTTTGGTTAGGATCTAGTTTTCCTCTTTTGTAACCTAAGGTCTAGCCATAGGAATTTCCTATTGACTATTCTTAGAAAACTAGAAATGGAACCCTCACCATTAGAAACTCTAAACTATTCTTTACTCAACTTGAAGCTCAACATATTGGTCCTAACCTCTAGCACTTAGCAGGTGGGATCACTATGAGCGAGCTCAAGGAGAGTTTCCACAGGACTGTTAGACCTTAGGGTTAGCCCTGGGTGTTGGTCTAAAGCTAAGGCAGTCACTAGCATTTACCTCACTCACAACCACTCACAAGCACAAACGAAAATTTCTTGACTTTGATCCCTTGATACTTTTGGGATACTCATGTAGATGGTACCCTAAACCCACTGACCCTATGGAACTAGTACATAAAGGACCCAAATGGGGATTCCATTGGTCCATAGCTCACATGTGGTGGTCAACCCCCAATTTTACCAAAATTTCCCAACTTAGCCCTTTGCCCTAAACTCTCCCAAATTACCTAGATACTCTTGGGACCCTAAATTTGGCCAAAATTCCCAAAATTCTCAAATTCAAGAAAAATATCCAAATTTTTTCAAAAATCATTTCAAACCTTTTGAAAACATCCAAGTTACCCAAAATCACCAAAAATTTCCAAATTACCAAAATGCCCCTCCTTAGCACAAAATTCCAAAAATTCCCAAAAATTCTCAAAATATTCCAAATATTCCCAATTTTACTTTTCTCAACTACCACATAATCCAATTTGGCCATTTTGACCATTTAGACCAAATCCCCTAAAATTGCCTTTAAAGACCCAATTTTCTTAAATTTACCTCAAATGTCCATCAATTTGGTTCTAACTTCCCCCAATTTCAAATCTAAACTCAAATTAACCTTTTATATGACCAATATAAACTAAATCCAAGCTTAATTGGCCCATGTGTTGAGCCCAATTTTGATTTAGGTCAAAGCCCCCAATTTTGGCCACATGACATGATCTCACCCATAACCCACTCAATTTGCCATAATTTATGTTTTAAACTCTTTATAACACTCCTAAACATCAAAATTGACCTTTAATTTGCCTTGGTAAAGCCTCAATTTCACTTAATTCTGACTTAACTCCAAAATAACAAAATTTGCCCCAAATTGGCTGTCTCCAAATTCCACCAAATTGAATGCCTTAACGCCNTCTTCATAACACTCCTAAACATCAAAATTAACCTTTAATTTGCCTTGGTAAAGCCTCAATTTCACTTAATTCTGACTTAAGTCCAAAATAACAAAATTTGCCCCAAATTGGCTGTCTCCAAATTCCACCAAATTGAATGCCTTAACGCCAAAATTGGCACCCAATTTATGTTGAAAATTCTTCACTATATTACTATTGACCATTTTCAACAATCAATTTGGACTTAGCCCAAGCCTAGCCCAATCTAGACCAAAATCTAGCCCAACATGCCCAAATTAACCAAATTTCAAAAATCCCCCAAATTGACCCTGCAATTGAACTCAAAATCATTTCAATCCTTCACCAAAAATCTTNCTCTTCACTATATTAATATCGACCATTTTCAACAATCAATTTAGACTTAGCCTAATCCTAGCCCAGTCTAGACCAAAATCTAGCCCAACATGCCCAAATTGACAAAATTTCAAAAATCCCCCAAATTGACCCTGCAATTGAACTCAAAATCATTTCAATCCTTCACCAAAAATCTTCATTACAATCATATAAACAATGTTGATCAATCAATTGGGCTTAAGGTCATGTCTAGCCTAGCCCAAATTCAAGTTTTGGTCATTTGAATCCACATTGGACCCATGCACTAAAGTTAGCCTAACGACCCCAAAGCCACCAAATTAATAACTCTAAAGCCATTAGTTGGACCCTAGTGACCAATATAAACTCCATAAAACCACCTAAGCTAAGCCATGGACCAAATGTCCCCTAAATTAAGGGACACAGTTTCCAAAATTGCTTAAGCTTAAGATTTTTTCCCAAAACAAAGCACAAACCAATTTAATTGCTGTGACATATTCCTCTGAGGTTCCTAAGCCCTCTGGCCACCTCCCCTGGCATGACCGGCCGTCCTAGTGGCCGAAAAACACCAAAATTGTGAGCTACCCCCATGGAATCAAAACCATTTCAAACCTAGAGGCCACCTCATCCAAATTAAATGTTAGAGCCTCTTTGCCCTCCACCTAAGCATCACTTTTCAACCCCTCATTGGCCATGGAAGCAAGCCTTAAGCCATTTTTATAAAAAGCTCACCTCCACAGCCATGGAGGTAGTGCTAAAAAATTCCTCAGCTAGACCCCTCCAAATTGCTCCCAGAGACTCTTTGAGACCTCCTCTGCTCAAGCCAACCACTTTCCCCCACTGATTCCCATTGTGGGAGCTCAATTTTGAGCTCAAACTTCTGCCCAAAGCTAGGACAGAGCTCACCAAACCTCCACAGTCCATCAAACTCAAATTAAATTCACCCACACCTTCACCAAAGTGAAAGAAGGAGAAGCCCAATCAAATCCCCCTTCCACAGAGACCCTAGCATAGCTCTGGACCAACACCTGAAATCGAGATTGGTCGAATTCATACCTAGACCTTTCACCACAGCAAGAGGCTCAATCCCTAGCCTCCTTGGACCTCCACAGATGTGCCGAGCACCTCTGATTGAAGCTTCCCTTCTTAGAGCCAAGGTATTGATCTCCTCCTCTTCCCGAGCTTATTTTCACTCTCTATTTATTTAGAGTTGATTTCATGACATCTTAACCATATGGATATGTTCTACTAATCAAGACAAGCATTTTTAAAAAATTTTCATTCAATTTGGTTAAGAAATGAGAGAGATATCAAGCCTTAAAAACGGACGGTTCTCGGGTTAGATCATCAGGGACGATGACGAAGCGTCGTTGGATCACGCATGTATCAAACGGAGGGCTCTGATTACACCAGATGGGAGCACAGTTCGAAATGGCGGGACCCGTGGATGCTGG
This sequence comes from Phalaenopsis hybrid cultivar, assembly GCA_002079205.1. Classification (NCBI taxonomy): domain Eukaryota; kingdom Viridiplantae; phylum Streptophyta; class Magnoliopsida; order Asparagales; family Orchidaceae; genus Phalaenopsis; species Phalaenopsis hybrid cultivar. The sequence continues at coordinate 283,222 of JXCR01146640.1, forward strand.
CGTGGATGGTAGCGTCGAACGGGAGCGCGCCACGTGGATCTTCGGAGAGGCCTAGGATGAGGTGGTGCGGCCCTATTTAAATAGAAAATTTGGGATTTTCCTATTTNCAAAACATAAAACTTGCATGCTAAACAATGATGTCACCCTAGATGAAAACTAACTCTGTTAGGATAACCACAAAATCAAAACCCAAAACCAAAATTAAAATCAACCAAGCTAAAAATCACCTCCACAACATTCAAATGATAAAATAACTCAAAATTTAATCACAAACATCACACAAAATAGTGACTAAAACTAAATTAAGACATCTCTATCGGATGATCGGGAATCCCTCGGAGGAGGTAACCTACAGTTGCTAACGAGGCTTCCCATGGTCTAATGAAATTTTGGAACTCATTAAGTTGAGTTTAGTAAATTCATTTGGACTAAGTGAATCTAATAGAAAATAGACCAGAATGAGGGAATCGTAGGATCCTAAACAGTGTTGCTTTGATCAACTTTAACATGCCCCATAAAATTTAAAGAGCTACAACCTTAAGGCACCTGATTTGACATCATAACTTGACACCTTAAAAAACTTAAAATCATTACGGCAAGGAGCTTGGAGCTAGCATGGTGGGCAGCATGACCATTTTTAAGAGCAAAACCTGTCTTCCTCAGCTAAACCATTCTTTCCATAGAATTAAACAACCAAGCCATATGATTTCGATGTTATCTGCTTAGGCAACATAAATCCTCACCTTATCTTTAGGCCTTTGTACAACTCTGTTGTACAATATAAGCCCTAATTTATCTTAGGATTTTGATGTTGTCATCCCTCATTACCTAAATCCTCACATCTTCCAGGCTATTTGTGTAATCGTTTCGCACAAATGAAATCCCTAAAATAATAAAATTGGCAGGATGAAACACCAAAATATTTCTGCTCAAAACTGAAGCCAAACATTAGGATACCTTAGGAAGTCACCGAAGTCTCCCTCGAATCTATGACATCTCCTACTTCTTCCTTCTTTGAACTCTACAATAAATGTTCCAAATTTAAACCATTCCCATTTCACACCTCTTCGTCTGATCTCATTAAAAAGTTCTATCCTTTTGAAATCCTTGAAGATAGTATTTCCTGATTTTTATCAAGATTTTTGTTAGATAACTTTGGTCATTTAAAATGTAATTAACTATAGGGGCTTGCCCTTATAGAAAGCTCATCCGAACCGAGCTTAATATAAACCCTATTTAGTTCTTCATATGAAATAGGAGAAATTATCGGTAAATAAAACGGTTTTGCAGACCAAGCGGATGTCATACATTTCTCAGTTTATTTGATCGAGCCTCACCTCAAGTCTTATGTTTATCCTTCGGGATAAATGCAGGGTTTGAGGTACAACACTCTTTCATTATACAATGAAACATATGGGGTCAGTTTGCTTTCATATTTTTCTAAACATTAAAATGTCCTTCCAAAGCTAGCTACGGGATTTCAATTCCAGTGGCCGACATCTTCTTACGGGAAACTCTCCAAACCAAAATAACGTCGACAGATATGGAGGAAAATAAAGAGATTCATTTTATTTTGGGGAGACCATCTCTTGCAACTGGGAGAGCTGTGATAGATGTGCAAAAAGGAGAATTAATAATAAGATTCAATGATCAAGAAGTAACATTTAATATTAAAAAATCTATGAAATATATTGCAATAGAAAAAAGATAATGAATGTTTTAGGATGGAAGTTACTGATTATATGAATAATGAGCAATTTAAGGAAGTGTTTGAAGAAAAATTATGGTAAGAAGAGTATTGTGAAAATGAAATAAAAGAAGAGAATTTAGATTATGTTCAGGACACATTTGAAACTTTAGATTTGTTGGAAAATGATAATAAAAATCTTATTCCTTCNATGTTCAAATGAATTTCAAAAATAAATCATCATCACTTAAAAATTCAATCACTTACAAAATATATGACTAAGACATCCACCAAAACCTTAAGGGCTTAATAATGATCTAGGCTAGATCAAATTTGGTTAAATGAGGATTAGAAAAATGAACATAATTATAGTTCAACATCTTTAAAACACTACAAGCCCAAATTAAAATGTCGGCTAAGTGTTTCAATAATGCTAACTCGGCCCCCTTTAAGGATCTTCACCCACTTAATCTCCAAATTAAATTCTAAGTGATAATTACCCTACTCTTAGGGATAATTGAAACATCAATGTTTATTGAGCATTAAAGTTATTTACAAGATGAGTTATAAGCAACATAATAACTCTGAATGAGCTCGAGAACTTTCACCAGGAAGTGAGAGGGAAGCATGCCTGCTTCTTTTTCCAGATCTGTTGGATACCTCGGAGGTCTACTAAACTTAATATGTTTTTCTTAACAAAAATCATCCTTAACCAAGTCAGAAGGGACCCACCAAGATATGACCTAGGGTTAGGTAGGTCACTAAAACCCTACTTTTTTTTGCTTCACATAAATTGTTCTAACATACATTTTGAGTTTCAGGTGGTGGAACGAGAAGACTCACTAGGTACGCTTTTATAATTTACAACATTATCTTTTCTTAAGCATTCCTACACCATGCTTACTTACCTGCATGTATGAAAAAAAACATAAAACTTGCATGCTAAATAATGATGTCACCCTACATGAAAACTAATTCTGTTAGGATAACCACAAAACCAAAACCCAAAACCAAAATTAAAATCAACCAAGCTAAAAATCACCTCCACAACATTCGAATGATAAAATAACTCAAAATTTAATCACAAACATCACACAAAACAGTGACTAAAACTAAATTAAGACATCTCTATCCGATGATCGGGAATCCCTCGGAGGAGGTAACCTACAACTGCTAACGAGGCTTCCCATGGTCTAATGAAATTTTAGAACTCATTAAGTTGAGTTTAGTAAATTCATTTGGACTAAGTGAATCTAATAGAAAATAATGGTACCAGAATGAGGGAATCATAGGATCCTAAACAGTGTCGCTTTGATCAACTTTAACATGCCCCATAAAATTTAAAGAGCTATAACCTTAAGGCACCTGATTTGACATCATAACTTGACACCTTAAAAAACTTAAAATCATTACGGCAAGGAGCTTGGAGCTAGCATGGTGGGCAGCATGACCATCTTTAAGAGCAAAACCTGTCTTCCTCAGCTAAACCATTCCTTCCATAGAATTAAACAACCAAGCCATATGATTTCGATGTTATCTGCTTAGGTAACATAAATCCTCACCTTATCTTTAGGCCTTTGTACAACTCTGTTGTACAATATAAGCCCTATTTGTCTTAGGATTTTAATGTTGTCATCCCTCATTACCTAAATCCTCACATCTTCCAGGCTATTTGTGTAATCGTTTCGCACAAATGAAATCCCTAAAATAATAAAATTGGCAGGATGAAACACCAAAATATTTTTGCTCAAAACTGAAGCCAAACATTAGGATACCTTAGGAAGTTACCGAAGTCTCCCCCGAATCTATGACATCTCCTACTTCTTCCTTCTTTGAACTCTACAATAAATGTTCCAAATTTCAACCATTCCCATTTCACACCTCTTCGTCTGATCTCATTAAAAAGTTCTATCCTTTTGAAATCCTTGAAGATAGTATTTCCTAATTTTTATCGAGATTTTTGTTAGATAACTTTGGTCATTTAAGATGTAATTAACTATAGGGGCTTGCCCTTATAGGAAGCTCATCCAAACCGAGCTTAATATAAACCTTATTTAGTTCTTCATATGAAATAGGAGAAATTATCAGCAAATAAAACGATTTTGCAGACCAAACGGATGTCATACTTTTCTCAGTTTATTTGATCGAGCCTGACCTCAAGTCTTATGTTTATCCTTTGGGATAAATACAGTGTTTGAGGTACAACACTCTTTCATTATACTATGAAACATATGGGGTCAGTTTGCTTTCATATTTTTCTAAACATTAAAATGTCCTTCCAAAGCTAGCTACGGGATTTCAATTCCAGTGGCCGACATCTTCTTACAGGCAACTCCCCAAACCAAAATAACGCCGACAGATACGGAGGAAAATAAAGAGATTCATATTATTTTGGGGAGACCATTTCTTGCAACTAGGAGAGCTGTGATAGATGTTCAAAAAGGAGAATTAATAATGAGATTCAATGATCAAGAAGTAACATTTAATATTAAAAAGCTATGAAATATATTGCAATAGAAAAAGATAATGAATGTTTTAGGATGGAAGTTACTGATTATATGAATAATGAGCAATTTAAGGAAGTGTTTGAAGAAAAATTAAGGTAAGAAGAGTATTGTGAAAATGAAATAAAAGAAGAGAGTTTAGATTATGTTCAGGACACATTTGAAACTTTAGATTTGTTGGAAAATGATAATAAAAATCTTATTCCTTCAAGTATTAAACCACCTAACCTTGAACTGAAAGTATTACCTGTCCATTTAAAATAAGTGTTTTTAAAAGATTCATCTACATTGCCTGTTATTATATCTTTTGACTTAACAGAAATTCAAGAACAAAAATTAATGTAAATGTTGAAAAGATATAAAAAGGCTTTTGGATGGAATTTAGCAGATATTAAAGAAATTAGTCCTTCATTTTTTTATGCACAAAATTCTATTAGATGAACAATATGTACCTAAAGCTGATCCTCAGAGGAGATTAAAACCAATAATGAAAGAAGTTGTTAAAAAAGAAATATTAAAAAGGTTAGATGTTGGAATTATATATCCTATTTCAAACAGTGCTTGTGTATGTCCAATTCACTATGTTCCAAAGAAAGGAGGAGTGACAGTTTAAGCAAATGAGAAAAATGAATTAATTCCAATAAAACAAGATATTGGTTGGCGAATTTATATAGACTATAAAAAATTAAACATGGCCACATGGAAAGATCACTTTCCTTTACCCTTTCTAGAACAAATGTAGGATTGATTGGTTGGAAACAAATATTATTACTTTCTAGATGGATATACCGGGTATCACCAAATTCCAATTGCTTATGAGGATCAAGAGAAAACAACATTTACAAACCCTTATGGAACATTTACTTTTTGTAGAATGCCTCTTGGACTATGTAATACACCTGCAATATTTCAAAGATGTATGATGTGTATTTTTAGTAATTTAATTAAATATGTAATGGAAATATTTATGGATGATTTTTCTGTATTCGGGACTTCATTTGAAATATGTTTAAATATTTTATAAAACGTTCTGGAATTATGTGAAAAAATCAATCTAGTACTAAATTGGGAAAAATGTCAATTTATGGTTGCAAGAGAAATTGTACTTGGATATAAAATTTTTGAAAATTACATGGAAGTAGATCCTGAAAAAGTTCAATTTTTTGAGAAATTACGACCTCTTACTATGGTTAGAGGAGTCAAAAGTTTTTTAGGACATGCTGGTTTCTACAGGCGTTACATCAAAAAAAATTTCAAAAATAACTTAGCCATTATGCCAACTTTTAGAAAAAGATATGAAATTTGATTTTAATGAGGAATGCATAAAAGCATTTGAACTGATGAAAGAAAAACTAATCACTGCACCTGTAATAGTTCCACCTGACTGGGAGAAACCCTTTGAAATAATGTATGATGCTAGTGATTATGCTATTGGAGCTGTTTTAGGACAAAGGCGCAACAAAGTTTTTAAAGTAATATATTATGCTAGCAAAACTCTAAATGATGCTTAAATTATTTATAATACTAATGAAAGAGAGTTAGTAGCTATAGTATATGCCTTTGATATGTTTAGAACGTACTTAATTGGAGCCAAATTTATAGAACATACAGATCATTCTACTATCAAATATTTAATGCAAAAGAATGATGTTAAACCAAGATTAATTAGATGGACTTCTACTGCAAGAGTTTCATTTTATGGTAGTAGATAGAAAGGGAAATGATAATCAAATAGCTGGTCATTTATCTAGACTAGAACAAGAAATATTAACTAATTTTGCAAATAAAATTTTGGAAACTTTCATTGATGAACAATTGTATAATATTGATGTAATGAATATATTTTGGTATGCCGATATAATAAATTATATTGTGAGTGATATTATACCAATAGATGTGAAGAGTCAGCAATTAAAGAAATTTTTTTATGATTCAAAATTCTATTTTTGGGATGACCCATATTTATATAAAGAGTATAAATATTGGCTAAAAGTGCCCAGATCACTTAAAATTTCATGATTTGCCTAGTAAAACACCATTTTTGCCCCTTCGGTTACCTTCAACCTCCGGTTATTGTGCTTAGGTCTTACTAGTGCTTAAATTTGAGGTGATTTGAAGGCAAAAGAAGTTCAGATTTCATCTCTCGGTAAGAGCTACACTTTGAACTCAAAATTTTTTATTTTCACCAAGGATTTATCTTACATTATCGAGAAACAAAATTTTGAAATTTTTGGGAAGATTTTTGAGAAAATCCTTTGGTGAAGAACACATACTTAGTAGATTTATGTTTAGAACATTCTGCATTGCGATTTTTGGAATTTATTCAGATTTTCAAAATTTTTCTTAGATTACCATGACACTGAGAATGAGCAAGGGAAAGAGGAAAGTAAATTTTGATGATTAAAAGTTTTTCAACTATAAGGCTAATATTTGTTTCAGTAGTCTGCTTGCAACAAAGAAAGTAATTCCGGATTAAGCATTTAAAAAACCAGGTGGAGATGTTGAGAGATTAATCATTGCTCGGCAGTGGGAGAAATTTTGTTACTTTACTGCTGTGGCTATTATTGGTATAGTGATAGAGTTCTATGCCAACTTTAAGGAAACTTTTGAGGACTACTTTTTTGTTCGTGGAAAAATGGTGGAATTTACTCCAAGAAGAATTAATGAATTTTATTAGTTAGAGGATGTATATAGCTGTCAGTACAAGTCATTTTATGTTTTAAATGAGGCCTTAGATTAAGTTATTTCTTTTCTTACTGATGGAAAAGGAGCTTGGAAGGTGAAGATTAATGTTAAGGTAAACTTCCCTCTTTCTATGTTAAATGTAGCATCTAAGGCCTGACATTACTTTATATCTACTAAGATGATACCAACAAATCATCATAGCGAGGTTATAAAGGATAGAGGAATCCTGAACTTCTATATCTAACAGATAAGATAGATAGATGTAGGCTCTATTGTTTATAGAAACACTGATTCTACTGCTTTTGGTGAGACTTCTAGTGGATTAGCACACCTTGCCTTGATCTTCACAGTATTTGAACAGGTAGGAGTTGATTTTGGAATGAATGAAGAGAGTATTGAACCTCTAAAACCTATTAGGCCTGAAAATATTAAAACTTATGAATCTCATGTTGGATGGATATCTAGATGTAGGAGTAGGGATATTCCTTCTACTTCTAGTTCCCCTACTCTCCAAGGACTTATGGAGCAACTGATGATCCAACAGGGAGATATCTTAAAGATGGAAAACATAATGAAAAATATGGTAGCCAGAAATGCACATAATGATGATTTGACAAGGAAGAAGTATGAGTATGATGCTGCTTATGATGATGTAATGGTTATATGCATGAGGGGAGACCACTCAGTTCAGTTTCCTAGNGAAAGCCATTAGTTGGACCCTAGTGACCAGTATAAACTTCATAAAACCACCTAAGCTAAGCCATGGACCAAAGGTCCCCTAAATTAAGGGACACAGTTTCCAAAATTGCTTAAGCTTAAGATTTTTTCCCAAAATAAAGCACAAACCAATTTAATTGCTGTGACATATTCCTCTGAGGTTCCTAAGCCCTCTGGCCACCTCCCCTGGCATGGCCGGCCGTCCTAGTGGTCGGAAACACCAAAATTGTGAGGTACCCCCATGGAATCAAAACCATTTCAAACCTAGAGGCCACCCCATCCAAATTAAATGTTAGAGCCTCTTTGCCCTTCACCTAAGCATCACTTTTCAACCCCTCATTGGCCATGGAAGCAAGCCTTAAGCCATTTTTATAAAAAGCTCACCTCCACAGCCATGGAGGTAGTGCTGGAAAATTCCTCAGCTAAACCTCTCCAAATTTCTCCTAGAGACTCTTTGAGACCTCCTCTGCTCAAGCCAACCACTTTCCCCCACTGATTCCCATTGTGGGAGCTCAATTTTGAGCTCAAACTTCTGCCCAAAGCTAGGACAGAGCTCACCACACCTCCACAGTCCATCAAACTCAAATTAAATTCACCCATACCTTCACCACAGTGAAAGAAGGAGAAGCCCAATCAAATCCCCGTTCCACAGAGACCCTAGCATAGCTCTGGACCAACACCTGAAATCGAGCTTGGTCGAATTCATACCTAGACCTTTCACCACAGCAAGAGGCTCAATCCCTAGCCTCCTTGGACCTCCACAGATGTGCCGAGCACCTCTGATTGAAGCTTCCCTTCTTAGAGCCAAGGTATTGATCTCATCCTCTTCCCGAGCTTATTTTCACTCTCAATTTATTTAGAGTTGATTTCATGACATCTTAACCATATAGATATGTTCTACTAATCAAGACAAGCATTTTTAAAAATTTTCATTCAATTTGTTTAAGAAATGAGAGAGATATCAAGACTTAAAAACGGGCGGTTCTTGGGTTAGATCATCAGGGACGATGACGAAGCGTCGTTGGATCACGCATGTATCAAATGGAGGGCTCTGATTACACCAGATAGGAGCACAGTTCGAAATGGCGGGACCCGTGGCTGCTGGCGTGGATGGTAGCGTCGAACGGGAGCGCGCCACATGGATCTTCGGAGAGGCCTAGGATGAGGTGGTGCGGCCCTATTTAAATAGAAAATTTGGGATTTTCCTATTTATTTAAATAACCCTAACTTCAAAAATCCATATCTTGGTGTAGAAAATTCACAAAAATAAAATAAAAATACCCTCTTGCTCAGTGAACAGAGGAGAACAATGTGGAGATAATTTGAGGTCCATTTGATGCATGTTTTGTTTTTAACTAATTAAACATTATTTTGAGTCTTTTGATTCTCCATGCATATAGACATTTCACCATGACTTGAAATTNAACTTGAAATTTTGGCATGTTGTTGCTTCTGTCTTAGGGAACATTCCCTAACTTTTCCAAAGTTAGAGAAGATCTCTAGACATAGAGCCATATTTATCAAAATTATGGCTATTATTTGCATAAATTAATCATAATATTTAGAATGTTGCTTAGAAAATTCCAAGAAAATTTTGGAAGGTTTAAAATGACCAGAGAACCTTTTGGAAAACATTTTATGGGTTAAGTCATTAAGAATGCACTTAATTTCCACCAACCCTAATACACAAAGAAAATTAACTTTGGATAACACAAACATCTAAATGTCTTAATTTTTAATCTCCACTAAGATTCAAAGTTCAAAGAACTCCCCATAAAAATTTCAAAACATTTGGAGCTCATTTAATAACTCAAATTAAATTTTCAAGTTAAATGCCACTTTTTACAATAAAATAATTTTTAACAATTAAAATTGAACTCAAAAAATTATAAAAATTAGTTTTTTGAGTCTTCTGTGGTCAGAGAAATTTTCTAAAAATAAATTTGAAATTAAAATAAAAATTTATTTTCAAGCCTATTTTTAATATTTAAATAATTAAAAAATGATAAAAATCACAAAAGTAGTAAAATTCATGNGGAACATTCCCTAATTTTTCCAAAGTTAGAGAAGATCTCTAGACATAGAGCCATAGTTATCTAAATTATGGCTATTATTTGCATAAATTAATCATAATATTTAGCATGTTGCTTAGAAAATTCCAAAAAAAATTTGGAAGGTTTAAAATAACCAGAGAAGCTTTTGGGAAACATTTTATGGGTTAAGTCATTAAGAATGCACTTAATTTCTACCAACCCTAATACACAAAGTAAATTAACTTTGGATAACACAAACATCTAAATGTCTTAATTTTTAATCTCCACTAAGATTCAAAGTTCAAAGAACTTCACATAAAAAATTCAAAACATTTGGAGCTCATTTAATAACTCAAATTAAATTTTTAAGTTAAATGCCACTTTTTACAATAAAATAATTTTTAACAATTAAAATTGAACTCAAAAAATTATAAAAATTAGTTTTTTGAGTCCTCTGTAGTCAGAGGAATTTTCTAAAAATAAATTTGAAATTAAAATAAAAATTCTATTTTCAAGCCTATTTTTAATATTTAAATAATTAAAAAATGATAAAAATCACAAAAGTAGTAAAATTCATGTAAATATTTTAAATTATTTTCTAGGCACTCAGGAACAATTGAAATATTTTTCCTAATTTTCTAAGTAAAGATATTGAACTTTGAAATATAAAAAATATTTTTTTAAGGCTAAAAATGAATTTTCACCNAAAATATTTTAAATTATTTTCTAGGCACTTAGGAACAATTGAAATATTTTTCCTGATTTTCTAAGTAAAGATATTGAACTTTGAAATATAAAAAATATTTTTTTAAGGCTAAAAATGAATTTTCACCAAAATAATTTCAATAAATCAAAGAAGAATAAAAAAAATATAAAATTTACTTCTCTAGGTTCTCTAACCTTAGGGAGATTTTTTAAAAATAAAGAACTTAATTTTTTAAATTTAAATTATTTTATAATTAATAAAAACTCCAGAATTTGAAATAATTTTAATATTCAAATAAAACTCAATAAATCATGAAGTTTTGTCCAAATGATTCTGTTGTCTAAATCACATTTTCTCTTCTGATATCTNTTTTAAATTATTTTATAATTAATAAAAACTCCAGAATTTGAAATAATTTTAATATTCAAAGAAAACTCAATAAATCATGAAGTTTTGTCCAAATGATTCTGTTGTCTAAATCACATTTTCTCTTCTGATATCTTAATTGATCTATGAGTGAGGTGGGATAAAAATTCCAAAGTCATTTGGATTAAATTTGATAAATTATGAAGTGATAGGGCCTTAGGGGCAAAAATGTAATTTTAGAAACTTTGCAGTAATTAACATTTAGGCTTAAGTTAAAAAAAAGAAATGGGTAATCTTTGATCCTAATCAAAATATTTAGATTATTGAAACATAAGGAAATAATTGGTATAAACCAACCTCACTCTTTCACAATCAAGGGATAAATTTATAATTCCTTAAATTATAACATTTGGAAGTTTATTAGATTAAATGATCTTAGACTTAGGGGTATGACTTTGAAAGTTGATAACTCACTAATTTAATACCCCTATTTGATNTACCGTAATTAACATTTAGGCTTAAGTTAAAAAAAAGAAATGGGTAATCTTTGATCCTAATCAAAATATTTAGATTATTGAAACATAAGGAAATAATTGGTATAAACCAACCTCACTCTTTCACAATCAAGGGATAAATTTATAATTCCTTAAAGTATAACATTTGGAAGTTTAGTAGATTAAATGATCTTAGACTTAGGGGTATGACTTTGAAAGTTGATAACTCACTAATATAATACCCCTTATTGATGTTCAAATGAATTTAAAAAATGAATCATCATCACTTAAAAATTCAATCACTTACAAAATATATGACTAAGACATCCACCAAAACCTTAAGGGCTTAATAATGATCTAGGCTAGATCAAATTTGGTTAAATGAGGATTAGAAAAACGAACATAATTAAAGTTGAACATCTTTAAAACACTACAAGCCCAAATTAAAATGTCTGCTAAGTGTTTTAATAATGCTAACTCGGCCCCCTTTAAGGATCTTCACCCACATAATCTCCAAATTAAATTTTAAGTGATAATTACCCTACTCTTAGGGATAATTGAAACATCAATGTTTATTGAGCATTAAAGTTATTTACAAGATGAGTTATAAGAAACATAATAAGTCTGAATGAGCTTGAGAACTTTCACCAGGTAGTGAGAGGGAAGCATGCCTGCTTCTTTTTCCCGATCTGTTGGATACCTCGGAGGTATACTAAACTTAATATGTTTTTCTTAACAAAAATCATCCTTAACCAAGTCAGAAGGGACCCACCAAGATATGACCTAGGGTTAGGTAGGTCACTAAAACCTTACTTTTTTTTGCTTCACATAAATTGTTCTAACATACATTTTGAGTTTCAGGTGGTGGAACGAGAAGACTCACTAGGTACGCTTTTATAATTTACAACATTATCTTTTCTTAAGCATTCCTACACCATGCTTACTTACCTGCATGTATGAACAAAACATAAAACTTGCATGCTAAACAATGATGTCACCCTAGATGAAAACTAACTCTGTTAGGATAACCACAAAATCAAAACCCAAAACCAAAATTAAAATCAACCAAGCTAAAAATCACCTCCACAACATTCAAATGATAAAATAACTCAAAATTTAATCACAAACATCACACAAAATAGTGACTAAAACTAAATTAAGACATCTCTATCGGATGATCGGGAATCCCTCGGAGGAGGTAACCTACAGTTGCTAACGAGGCTTCCCATGGTCTAATGAAATTTTGGAACTCATTAAGTTGAGTTTAGTAAATTCATTTGGACTAAGTGAATCTAATAGAAAATAGTGGTACCAGAATGAGGGAATCGTAGGATCCTAAACAGTGTTGCTTTGATCAACTTTAACATGCCCCATAAAATTTAAAGAGCTACAACCTTAAGGCACCTGATTTGACATCATAACTTGACACCTTAAAAAACTTAAAATCATTACGGCAAGGAGCTTGGAGCTAGCATGGTGGGCAGCATGACCATTTTTAAGAGCAAAACCTGTCTTCCTCAGCTAAACCATTCTTTCCATAGAATTAAACAACCAAGCCATATGATTTCGATGTTATCTGCTTAGGCAACATAAATCCTCACCTTATCTTTAGGCCTTTGTACAACTCTGTTGTACAATATAAGCCCTAATTTATCTTAGGATTTTGATGTTGTCATCCCTCATTACCTAAATCCTCACATCTTCCAGGCTATTTGTGTAATCGTTTCGCACAAATGAAATCCCTAAAATAATAAAATTGGCAGGATGAAACACCAAAATATTTCTGCTCAAAACTGAAGCCAAACATTAGGATACCTTAGGAAGTCACCGAAGTCTCCCTCGAATCTATGACATCTCCTACTTCTTCCTTCTTTGAACTCTACAATAAATGTTCCAAATTTAAACCATTCCCATTTCACACCTCTTCGTCTGATCTCATTAAAAAGTTCTATCCTTTTGAAATCCTTGAAGATAGTATTTCCTGATTTTTATCAAGATTTTTGTTAGATAACTTTGGTCATTTAAAATGTAATTAACTATAGGGGCTTGCCCTTATAGAAAGCTCATCCGAACCGAGCTTAATATAAACCCTATTTAGTTCTTCATATGAAATAGGAGAAATTATCGGTAAATAAAACGGTTTTGCAGACCAAGCGGATGTCATACATTTCTCAGTTTATTTGATCGAGCCTCACCTCAAGTCTTATGTTTATCCTTCGGGATAAATGCAGGGTTTGAGGTACAACACTCTTTCATTATACAATGAAACATATGGGGTCAGTTTGCTTTCATATTTTTCTAAACATTAAAATGTCCTTCCAAAGCTAGCTACGGGATTTCAATTCCAGTGGCCGACATCTTCTTACGGGAAACTCTCCAAACCAAAATAACGTCGACAGATATGGAGGAAAATAAAGAGATTCATTTTATTTTGGGGAGACCATCTCTTGCAACTGGGAGAGCTGTGATAGATGTGCAAAAAGGAGAATTAATAATAAGATTCAATGATCAAGAAGTAACATTTAATATTAAAAAATCTATGAAATATATTGCAATAGAAAAAAGATAATGAATGTTTTAGGATGGAAGTTACTGATTATATGAATAATGAGCAATTTAAGGAAGTGTTTGAAGAAAAATTATGGTAAGAAGAGTATTGTGAAAATGAAATAAAAGAAGAGAATTTAGATTATGTTCAGGACACATTTGAAACTTTAGATTTGTTGGAAAATGATAATAAAAATCTTATTCCTTCAAGTATTAAACAACCTAACCTTGAACTGAAAGTATTACCTGTCCATTTAAAATAAGTGTTTTTAAAAGATTCATCTACATTGCCTGTTATTATATCTTTTGACTTAACAGAAATTCAAGAACAAAAATTAATATAAATGTTGAAAAGATATAAAAAGGCTTTTGGATGGAATTTAGCAAATATTAAAGAAATTAGTCCTTCAATTTTTTATGCACAAAATTCTATTAGATGAACAATATGTACCTAAAGCTGATCTTCAGAGGAGATTAAAACCAATAATGAAAGAAGTTGTTAAAAAAGAAATCTTAAAAAGGTTAGATGTTGGAATTATATATCCTATTTCAAACAGTGCTTGTGTATGTCCAATTCACTATGTTCCAAAAAAAGGAGTGATAGTTTAAGTAAATGAGAAAAATGAATTAATTCCAATAAAAGAAGTTATTGGTTGGCGAATTTATATAGACTATAAAAAATTAAACATGGCCACATGGAAAGATCACTTTCCTTTACCCTTTCTAGAACAAATGTAGGATTGATTGGTTGGAAACAAATATTATTACTTTCTAGATGGATATACCGGGTATCACCAAATTCCAATTGCTTATGAGGATCAAGAGAAAATAACATTTACAAGCCCTTATGGAACATTTGCTTTTCGTTGAATGCCTCTTGGACTATGTAATGCACCTGCAATATTTTAAAGATGTATGATGCGTATTTTTAGTAATTTAATTAAATATGTAATGGAAATATTTATGGATGATTTTTCTGTATTCGGGACTTCATTTGAAATATTTTTAAATATTTTATAAAACATTCTGGAATTATGTGAAAAAATCAACCTAGTACTAAATTGGGAAAAATGTCAATTTATGGTTGCAAGAGAAATTGTACTTGGATATAAAATTTTTGAAAATTACATGGAAGTAGATCCTGCAAAAGTTCAATTTTTTGAGAAATTACGACCTCTTACTATGGTTAGAGTAGTCAAAAGTTTTCTAGGACATGCTGGTTTCTACAGGCGTTACATAAAAAAAATTTTCAAAAATAACTTAGCCATTATGCCAACTTTTAGAAAAAGATATGAAATTTGATTTTAATGAGGAATGCATAAAAGCATTTGAACTGATGAAAGAAAAACTAATCACTGCACCTGTAATAGTTCCACCTGACTGGGAGAAACCCTTTGAAGTAATGTATGATGCTAGTGATTATGCTATTGGAGCTGTTTTAGGACAAAGGCACAACAAAGTTTTTAAAGTAATATATTATGCTAGCAAAACTCTAAATGATGCTTAAATTAATTATAATACTAATGAAAAAGAGTTAGCAGCTATAGTATATGCCTTTGATATGTTTAGAACGTACTTAATTGGAGGCAAATTTATAGAACATACAGATCATTCTACTATTAAATATTTAATGCAAAAGAATGATGTTAAACCAAGATTAATTAGATGGACTTCTACTGCAAGAGTTTCATTTTATGGTAGTAGATAGAAAGGGAAATGATAATCAAATAGCTGGTCATTTATCTAGACTAGAACAAGAAATATTAACTAATTTTGCAAATAAAATTTTGGAAACTTTCACTGATGAACAATTGTATAATATTGATGTAATGAATATATTGTGGTATGCCAATATAATAAATTATATTTTGAGTGATATTCTACCACTAGATGTGAAGAGTCAACAATTAACGAAATTTATTTATGATTCAAAATTCTATTTTTGGGATGACCCATATTTATATAAAGAGTGTAAATATTGGCTAAAAGTGCCCAGATCACTTAAAATTTCATGATTTGCCTAGTAAAACACCATTTTTACCCCTTCGGTTACCTTCAACCTCCGGTTATTGCGCTTAGGGCTTACTAGTGCTTGGATTTGAGGTGATTTGAAGGCAAAAGAAGTTCAAATTTCATCTTTCGGTAAGAGCTACACTTTGAACTCAAAATTTTTTATTTTCACCAAGGATTTATCTTACATTACCGAGATACAAAATTTTGAAATTTTTGGGAAGATTTTTGAGAAAATCCTTTGGTGAAGAACACTTACTTAGTAGATTTATGTTTAGAACATTCTACATTGCAATTTTTGGAATTTATTCAGATTTTCAAAATTTGTCTTAGATTACCATGACACTGAGAATGAGCAGGGGAAAGAGGAAAGTAAATTTTGATGATTAAAAGTTTTTCAACTATAAGACTAATATTTGTTTCAGTAGTCTGCTTGCAACAAAGAAAGTAATTCCGGATCAAGCATTTAAAAAGGCAGGTGGAGATGTTGAGAGATTAATCGTTGCTCGGTAGTGGGAGAATTTTTGTTACTTTACTGCTGAGGCTATTATTGGTATAGTGATGGAGTTCTATGCCAACTTTAAGGAAACTTCTGAGGACTACTTTTTTGTTCGTGGAAAAATGGTGGAATTTACTCCAAGAAGAATTAATGAATTTTATTAGTTAGAGGATGTATATAGCTGTCAGTACAAGTCATTTTATGTTTTAAATGAGGCCTTAGATTAAGTTATTTCTTTTCTTACTGATGGAAAAGGAGCTTGGAAGGTGAAGATTAATGTTAAGGTAAACTTCCCTCTTTCTATGTTAAATGTAGCATCTAAGGCCTGACATTACCTTATATCTACTAGAATGATACCAACAAATCATCGTAGCGAGGTTATAAAGGATAGAGCAATCCTGAACTTCTATATCTAACAGATGAGAAGGATAGATGTAGGCTCTATTGTTTATAGAAACACTGGTACTACTGCTTTTGGTGAGACTTCTAGTGGATTAGCACACCTTGCCCTGATCTTCACACTATTTGAACAGGTAGGAGTTGATTTTGGAATCAATGAAGAGAGGATTGAACCTATAAAACCTATTAGGCTTGAAAATATTAAAACTTATGAATCTCATGTTGGATGGATATCTGGAAGTAGGAGTTGGGAAATTCCTTCTACTTCTAGTTCCCCTACTCTCCAAGGACTTATGGAGCAACTGATGATCCAACAGGGAGATATCTTAAAGATGAAAAAAATAATGAAAAATATGGTAGCCAGAAATGCACATAATGATGATTTGACAAGGAAGAAGTTTGAGTATGATGCTGCTTATGATGATGTAATGGTTATATGCATGAGGGGAGACCACTCAGTTCAGTTTCCTAGTCACCCTGTTATTACCTCGTATCAGCGACAAAACTTTGATGTAAAAGAAGAAGAAGATGATGATTGGTGATGTTTTAGTTTGATCTATTATTTAGTTTATAGTTGGTTGTACTTTATTGTTGTTATTGTTTGTTTTTAGAGTGTGATAATCTGCTTTATTTTAGATGTTATGTTGTATTGCGAACAGTAGGATTGTAAAACTGTTTTTACATTGGAAATCATTTTAGTACTGTTGTTAATTTTTAGTACTTTGTTGAATGTATTTGTAGTTAATTCTTTCTCAGCAAATTTTTATATGTATTATGTGTTATTTAATGTTTTAAATTTTGTAGCTTTTCATATTTGCACCTGCAGTATTTCAGAGTTAAGTTTCAATATCAAAACCTTCAACAGGTAAGACTTTTCTTTATATATTAAGTGTTTTTTTTCACCCTATATTTTTAAGTTTTTCATGCAAAATCTTTTAAAAATTTAAGTTTGGGGGGAAAGAAAAATTCCTTTTTAAAGAAAGAAACTTTATTTGACTTAATTAGCTATATTTTCAAAAAATTTTAAATCTAACATGACCTTTGGTATTAGAGGGTAACTTTAGATAACTATATTTGTGTTTCTAAATATATAGTAAACTTAAGTAAACATTTTCAATAATAAAGATTAATTTTAGAGATTAAGATATTTGGTATGAGAGAATAAGACAATGTTTTTTCTATTGTAAGTAAAGAAATTTGTATTTTTGAAATATTAAAAACCATAGAGATTCACGTAAGAAGAAAAGAATAAAACTTTATCAAAAATCTTTAAAGCTAATATAAATTTATAAAGTGGAGGAATGTGAAAAGTTTTTAACTTTAAGAAGAGGATAGTGAAGTTCAAAATCATTAAAGGCTATACAAATATAGTAAACCTCACTTGAAAAAAAAAAGAAGAGAAGAAAAAAAAAAGAAAAATAAAAGGGTTGAAAATGATCTTGAATGAAATGAAAAGAAAAGAAAAAAAGGATAAAAAAAGAAGAAGAGAAAGAAGAAAAAAATGCAAGGAGAAGCTTGAAGAGATGCCTAATCAAAAATTGGTTTCACTTGAATCAACTTAAAGAGGAAGGCTTGGATACATTCTCTGAACTTATATTTAAGTATTAACATATTTGCTAACAAAGTTTCATAAAGTTATTTTTCATATGGATATTCTAAGTGGCCTTAATATGACAATTTTCAATTTTCCATAAAATGAATAGAGAATCAGAAATCTTAGACTTGACTACTAGATATTCTTATACCTTTAGTATTAACTGGAGTTATTTTACATTTTTCTTAATTTATGCTATTGTACTTACTGGACTAAAATATGAAAATCTAGAAGTTAAAACTCTTTACCATAAGTCATATTTTTATGTANTTTATAGTACAATAAGTAATTACTTAAGTTACTCCTGTACCAAACTGTGGGGTGATGCCCCCCGCACACCCAGCCCACATAATTAAACTCCCCCGATTGAACAAATCCTTGTGCTCCATTCCGCTCGTGGGCTTCGCTCTGCTCCAACATCTGTCCCATTTATGGTATATGAGTCATACATAACAAATCTCCACCTTGGCGAATATCCAGCCCCTTAGGAGAAATATATCATGGAGTTTCTTATGCACACATGTGGGTTGGGCCACCACGCGTCCGCTGCTCCCTCGCTCTGATCCCCCCAGCCTACTAAATTCTAAGAGACACAGCTCTTCAATTTCAAGAGACATCTCTTCATTCCAAGAGACTTCAAATTCTGGTATTATGAGTCATACCTAACAAATCTCCACCTTAGCGGATTTCCAGCCCCTTTAGAAGAAATGCATATGTCGAACAAATCTCCACCTTGTCAAATATCTCACTCTTAGGAGAAATACATATGCCTAACATATCTCCACCTTTGCAAATATTCAGCCCCTTAGGAGAAATACATCATGGAGTTTCTTATGCACCAATGTGGGTTGGACCACCACGTTTTCGCTGCGCCCTTGCTCCCCCAAAACCACTAAACTCCAAGAGACACACATTTTCAATTCCAAGAGACATTTCTTCATTAAAGATACTCCAACTTTTGGTATTATGAGCCATACCTAACAAATCTCCACCTTGGCGAATATCCAACTCTTTAGGAGAAATACATATACCCAACAAATCTCCACCTTGGCGAATATCCAGCCTCTTAGGAGAAATACATATTCCTAACAAATCTCCACCTTGACGAATATTCAGCCCCTTTGGAGAAAATACATCATGGAGTTTCTTATACCGAAGTGGGTTGGGCAACTAAATCTTTTTAAATAATCTCTTAATTAAGTTTTTCATAATTAAGTTTTCAAGAAAAAAAGGAATTTCCCTTAATTAAGTTTTCCTTAATTAAACTTTCCAAAAAATCCTTTTTCTTATCTTCCAAGAAAAAATCTACTTTCTTTTAGCCAGAAAAGCTCATTTTTTCTTTCAGAAAAGCTTCGCTTTATATCTCAGAAAAGCTCCACCTCCGTTTTTCTTTCAGAAAAGCCCCGCCTCTGCTTTCCATATTTCTCTGCAGCAGCAAAAGAAAATTGCAGAAATCGTGCCACTTCAGAACCAATATTTCGCCTCCAAGAACCAGTAAGGAAAGAAATTGAAATCTCCCACAAAGGAATTTCTCGCAAACTAGCAAGAAAACAAATCTCGAGTTTTCTGATTTCCGCTTCCAATTCTGATTTTCGCCTCTAGCAGGAAATAGAGAAGGAAAGATATAATTACTCCTCCGCACACAGAAGGAAAGGCCTCTCATTTCAACTCAACGTGCACAGAAGGAAATTTATTTTAGCATGTAGCAACTTTCCTAATTAAAATTTCTTTCTAATTCTGCTCCTGCTTGCCCCGACGCTGAACACCTCCGCCGACCCACTAATCTGCCGTTTCCACGGAAGAAGCCTGGTACGCCTTCCTTTTCGCGATGCTGCACCGCACAGAACCTCTCTGCGAACTACGATAGAACCGTCGCGACCCTGTAGAGGACTGTCACGATTCTCGAAGTTAGAGCTCCTTCCCATTCCTTCGTTGAACTGCTTCCTGCATCGAGCTCCTCTGCGAAATTCCTCACTGGAATCCTCCAAGCCGAGCCCTTCGCAGAACCTTACGAGGATTTCCTTCCAATCGGACATCCTCCAGCTTCAAATTCCACCTTCAACAGTAAAGTAAAGTAATCAGAAGCTTCCTTTTCTGGTTTGCCTCCAGCAAAGGAAATTCGAAAGTTCCTTCCCGCAGCCGCCGAATCAAATAAAAAATTAAAGATTCCTTTGCGATTTTCTCCTCCGCTCCAGGCTGCAACTGAACTTTCCTATTCTTCTGCCTTTGTGCTTACAAAAATTTCTCCTCTTCTGCCCTAGATCCTGTCTGTGATACCCCTTGTTGAGAAATTAGAGCGAGGAAAAATAAGAATCGACACAAATCCAGAATAACACAGAGATTTAACGAGGTTTGGTAAAGATGCCTACATCCTCAGGAGCAGAGCAACGACTTTCTTTCAATATTCAGAAAAGAATACAAAATATAAAATTCAACTCACCTAGGGTTACAGACATGACATATATATAACCCTTTGTTGCTTAAGGAAAAATTCAGCTTACCTAATACAATATGTAATTACTTAAATTACACATTGACAAACTTTTTTGTAAATCGACAAATACAAGAATTTGATGGCGCTACTAGAAGATTTATTTTCCAGCAACATCGTCCAAATACTTGATCGCGACTTTATAGATGTGTCTGATTTGATTAAGATGTATAAATATAATATTCAATAGTGTTAAAGTTAAATTTTTCAACGCAAGTATATGTATCGCTCAAGTAATATATGGCTCTAATGGAGTCCTAGATATCGATCTCACAGGGAGTAGTTTAGAATTACGGACTAAGACCTTAGAAAAGCAAGACTTTAATCACAACAACAACTTTCAATTTGCTTATCTATCACTAATGGGCAATTGAAATAAATTGATAATTTTAATAACTAATGATATAAAGTAGGGTTTAATTGTGATATTCAATATATAAGAAAACATCATTCTCTTTCTCAAGAAATTATAGTGAATGGAAAAAATGAATTAGTTCAATTTATATTGTGTCAAATAGGAGCTTACTTATTCTTTACAATTTGGTCCAGACATAAAGAACATTGACTAATCCTATGCTTGGTTACTGATTTTGCGGCTAGGCTGGGAGGATACCGGCTTTCACTTCGGAGCTCCCACGTTCCCCTCACCTGAGGGCTAACATCTATACATCAACTCCCAAACGATAGGAACAAATTGGGGATTTTAGTCTGTCACTCTAAAATCTCTAATTTTTCACCCGATAATAATATTTCCCTATTTATTTGCACCCAACTTCCAAGGGCTTTGACCTCCCTGAATCTTGGATGTAATCTTCACTTTAGTTGTAAAACTCAACATATTTTAACAATTCAATTGGCCAGATTGAAAGTAAATTAAGATCGAAGTGAAAAGATCATCACAATTTCTTAAACATTTTCATGGCTTCACCAATTCAAATCACCATTTCACAAATCTTGAGATAAGGAGAAAGACAGAGAAAACTCATGGGAAAAACACAATAAAACTCGGAATTCATATATAAAATCAAAGTCATACAAACTATAATAAGTAAATAACTTATTTCTAAATTCTCCCCAAGAACACTCCTCGAATATCCTCTAAATCTCTTTGTTTCTTTATAACACACAAAATTCTTTTTCAAAGTAGGATGGAGGAAGAAATCTCTCACTTTCCCTCCACTCTTCCAATTTCTCGAAGAAATCCTCACAATTGTTACACACTAATGGAACCTCTCTAACCTCTAGGGCTTTTCTAACATCCAGGTCATCCAGAGTCTCCTATTTTTCGACCAAAACATTTTTTTAAAGTTGTGGATAAGATTTTCCAAGAGTTACCTAAGCATCCCTTCAAAATTTGGCCTTATCCAAAGCTTGAGTAGGCATAACCGTCAATCTCACAGATGGCGGCCTCAAGGGTGCCGACGGGCTTTTGAAGAATTTTGTCCTGTAGTCTCAGGAAAAACTCGCCGTCGGCGACCTATTTCAAATCTTCACATTTTGGTCCTTTTCACTCCAAATTCGCTCCTTTTTGTATCTTTTTGCTCCAATGTACCCTAATTCATCATTCCTGCAACAAAACATAAAAAATACTTTTCTTTAAAGTGCAATATCATTAAAAACAGTATAAAATAGGTATGAAAATCTCAACATATTAGACAAAACATCAAAAATACTATTCTTTAAAGTGCAATATCATCAAAAATAGTGTAAAATAGGTATGAAAATCTCAACATATTTTTTTGGTCAAACCTAAAATAATTTTCTTAAGGACATAAGTTTTATTTTGATTGAGTTATTAACCTTTATTTAAAGTGCAATATCATTAAAAACAGTATAAAATAGGTATGAAAATCTCAACATATTTTCCTATGGTCAAAATCCCCCAAACTTAACTATTACGTGTCCTCAAGTAATTTTAGTACTATATAAAAATTATGATCTATTGTAGTGAAGTTTTAATTCAGAAATACTANCTTTTGAATATTTTAGATACAGCGTCATCTTTGAAAGAGTACACCATTTTTTTTCATTCTGTCAGAGACATTCTTTTATTTTGAGATGATCCTCCCTGAGGCGGTCGTTGGTTAAACTGACTATTTTATTTCGGACTCTGCTGTGACGAAGATTAACAAGGAGTTTCTGCATATATCTTTATCGGTTATTTTCCTTCATCAACACTTGCGATTGTTTCGGATTTCTTTTCAAACATTCTGGTTGTTTTGAATTTCTCATGAGAATCCATGTGTTTGATTTCTTCCTGAAGACTGCTTGCCTTGCTGAGTAGCTTCTCGAAGGATTTGAAGGTGAGTCCCTTGAGCATGAAAGCTACGGGCCCATGAATGTTTTTGAGTAGGATCTCAATCGCATGAAGTTCTTGTAGCTGAGGTTCACACTTCATGCTAATGTTTCTCCACCTCAAAATGTAATCCGCTAAAGTCTCGTTGGGCTTTTGTTTCTCTATCATGAGTTCTCCTATGGAAACATGATGTTGCGCTCTGGTGAATCTCTTTATAAATAATTGTTCCAACTCAGTGAATGTTTTAACTGATCCGTTGGGCAAATCGACATACCAATCAAAAGCAACTTCTGACAAGCTGCTGACGAACTGTTGATAGAGTAAAGCTTCGTTATTTCTTGTATCGCCACAACTAGCTCGAAAGTGTGCTAGGTGTTGTCTGGTATTTCCGATCCCATCAAATATCTTGAAGCTTGGGAATACAAAACCCTTAAGGAAAGGTACGGCATCGAACTCTTTCGGGTAAGGTCTTCCTTTTAGAATCAATGCACCACCCTTAGATTGGGCTAAGGCATCCCGAACTTGCTCGGCCATCTGTTTGAATTCTTTCTCCGGCATGGCACTTTGTGGAGAATCCTTCTTCGGTTGCTCATCTCTATTTACTGAGGCAACCTCTCTTCTATCATCTATAATATGTATGATTTCTGGTTGGTTGATTTCTGGATATGCTAGTTGCGGCGCTTGTGACTGTCCTTGAATAGTGGTCATAGCGGTCATGGCGGCGGCCATCTCTTCTATCCTTATCTCCAATAGGCTGACTTGCTCATCCCTTACGAGGATAGCCCTGCGCAGCTCATCTATGGCATTCTCTTCAGTAGAAGGATTAGCATCGCGCGCAGATGTAGCAGCCCTGGTCTTGATAACATGGACATCCATGAAATCTTCTTCGAGGTAATCGTTATAGTCAAANTATTCTTGTCTAATTTCATCATTATTTAACTACACAAAATTTTTCTCACTGATTTCTTTCATATTATAATTGAATTCCTTTACTGTCTAATAAGCTTTATATTCTAATTCAACTAGTAAGTGATAAACTTTACCAAATATGAGCCTATTTGAAGACCATCCTATAAAAGTTTTATAAGTAGTCTTATAAGCCCATAATGCATTATCTAATCTCAAAGACCAATCTTTCCTACTATGATTGATAGTTTTCTCTAAAATCCTTTTGATTTCTCTATTTTATACTTCTACTAAACCACTCATTTGAGGATGATATGATGTGGCTATTCTATGTTTAACTCCATACTTAGTAACTAATGTCTCAATTTTTCTATCATGAATTGGCTCCCCCATCACTAATGATCACTTTAGGCATAACCAAATCTACTAAAGATATTTTTTTTTTAAGAATTTGGCTACACATTGAGCATCATAATTTGGAAGAGTCACTGCCTCAATTCATTTTGAGNAAGAATTTGGCTACACATTGAGCATCATAATTTGGAAGAGTCACTGCCTCAATTCATTTTGAGACATAGTCCACAGCTATAAGAATATATAAATTTTCTAACGATGATACAAACCGACCCATAAAATTTAAACCCCAAATAAAAAAAATTTAACCTCCAAAGTAAAATTTAGGGGCATTTTATTGCGCTTAGAAATATCTCCTACTCTATGACATCTATAACAAGATTTAATATAATCATTGACATCCTTAAATAAAGAAAGTCATTAAAATCCAGATTACAAAAGCTTAAAAGTAGTTATATCAACTCCATAAACCAAGTGAGGATCACCACTTTTTCGGGTCACTGNTACTTAGATCGATTATAGATGTTGTGGTTGGTGGTTCGTTAATGTCAAAACCTTTTCATGAGGCTTATTCGTTAATAGAAGAGATGTCTACCAACAATTTTTAATGGCCCTCTGAAAGGGTAAATCCTAAAAGAGTAGCAAGTATCCATGATTATGATGCAATATCTATGTTAGCTTCGTAGATTGCTGCAATATCAAAGAAATTAGATCATTATGGAATGAATTATTCTCCAACACCTCCTATGATGGAAGAGAATTCATCTGGGCAATTTGTGGATGTCCAACCTTCATATGAGACTTTAAATGCTACTAATAGACCCAACAACCCTTATTCGAACTATTATAACCCAGGTTGGAAAAATCATCCAAATTTTAATTGGAATAACAATTCTGCTACAAATCAACAATGGGCGAACAACTCAGTGAACCCATTAGAAAATTCATCCAACCAAGGAAATGTTAATTATAGACATTCTTATCCTCTAGGATTTAACAATAACACTCAAATTAAGGAAAAGAAGTTGTCTATGGAAGAACTGATATTAAACATGGGTCAACTACAGAATCAAGGAAATCAATTAAAAATTCAAGGAAATCAATTACAAAATCAAGGAACTGCTAATAAGAATATTGAAAACCAATTAGGGCATATCGCTACTGTGCTTAGTAACTGAACATTAAGAACTTTTCCTAGTACTGTGGAACCAAATCCTAAAGATCAAGGAAAAGAACAAGGCGATTGAATTACAAAGTGGAAAAGAATTGGAAACAAGGGTGCAAAAAGAAACTAAAATTGAAAAAGAGAAAGTGGAAAAAAATTGGAAACAAGAGTACAGAAAGAAACGGAAACTGAAAAAGAGAAAGTGGGTGGAAAAGAATTGGAAACAAGAGTACATAAAGAAATGAAAACTGAAAAAGAGAAAGTGGATACCCAAGAGTGCAAAAAGAAATGGAAACTGAAAAAGAGAAAGTGGATACCAAAAAAGAAAAGGATCATGAGTACCCAGATTTAGGCAAAAAGAAACGAAAACTGAAAAAGAGAAAGTGGATACAGAAAAAGAAAAGGATCATGAATAGCAAAAGGAATAGAAATTGAAAAAGAGAAAGTGGATACCGAAAAAGAAAAGGATCATGAATACCCAGATTTAGAGTAAAGAAACGAAAACAGAAAAAGAGAAAGTGGATACTGACGAAGAAAATGATCATGAGTACCCATATTTAGAATATCCACTTACACCAATAAAAATTACTGTGGAGAAACCTGCACCACCATTTCCTCAAAGATTGAAGCAACACAAATAGAATAAATAATTTTCCAAATTTTTTAGAAATTCTTAAGAAGTTAATGATAAATATTCCCTTTGTAGAAGCTTTAGAGCAAATGCCCAATTATGTGAAATTTATGAAAGGTAAACATTCCCTTCGTAGAGGCCTTAGAGCAAATGCCCAATTATGTGAAATTTATGAAAGATATTCTGAACAAGAAAAGGAAGTTGAATTTTAGCGAAGAGTGTAGTGCAATTATTCAGAAAAAGCTTCCTGAAAAAGTAAAAGATTCTGGCAGTTTCACTATAGCGTGTGCTATCGGTGAAAAATTTATTAGAAGAGCTTTATGTGATTTGGGAGCCAGCATTAATCTTATATCTCTATCAATTTTCAAAAGATTAGGATTAGGAGAAGTCTCGCCTACTTCTGTAACTCTTCAGACAGATCGTTCAATTACATATCCTAAGGGAGTTATAGAAGATGCATTAGTAAAAGTTGATAAATTTATATTTCCTGTGGATTTCATTGTTTTAGATATAGAGGAAGATAAAGAAATACCTATCATTTTAGGGAGGCCATTTTTAGCTACTGGAAAAGCTATGATAGATGTTCAAAAAGGAGAATTAACGATGAGAGTTAACGATCAAGAAGTG